>JAODKN010000021.1:8974983-8985294 GCA_026774425.1 Petrocephalus zakoni | reverse complement strand
CTCAGCTGATCGCCCTCAGCCCCCGTCCCCCCCCCCCCCCCTAATGCCCGCGTCACATGTGTCTGCACCGCGTCAATGCGGGAGATTGTTCCGGAGCCCCGGCGCCTCGCACCCCCCATCTGCTCAGCGCGCCGTGTCGATCCACGCCTTCCCCACCGGCCCTCTTCCCATCAGAAACAATAAGGGCCACTTCTGTCAGACGGTGCTTCTGCCAGCTTGCGGAAGCTTCCGGAGCTGCGTCGCTGTGGCCGTGTGACCAGGGCTCTTTCCTCATTGGCTGGGAATGCCAGACGCATTCCTCTGGGAATTCTGGAATTCATCTCCGTCTGCAGGGAATCCCTTGAAACGCTTGGCACACTCTCATCTCCTGTCTATGCTTTGTCCACACTGTAGTCACCCCGCTTTCTGGGTGGCATTGGGCCGGGCACAAAACGGGGGGTGAAGCAGAGGGTATGAGGCAGGGGGCACGAGGCAGGAGAGGTGAGGCAGGTGGTATGAGGCTGGGGGCATGAGGCAGAGGGTATGAGGCTGGAGGCATGAGGCAGAGGGTATGAGGCAGGAGAGGCAAGGCAAGTGGCATGAGGCTGGGGGCATGAGGCAGATGGTATGAGGCAGGGGGCACGAGGCAGGTGGGGCGAGGCAAGTGGCATGAGGCAGAGGGTATGAGGCAGGGGGCATGAGGCAGGAGGGGCAAGGCAGGTGGTATGAGGCAGGGGGCATGAGGCAGAGGATATGAGGCAGGGGGCATGAGGCAGAGGATATGAGGCAGGGGGCACAAGGCAGGAGGGACGAGGCAGAGGGTATGAGGCAGGGGGGATGAGGCAGGTGGTATGAGGCAGAGGGTATAAGGCAGGGGCCACGAGGCAGGGTTTGTCTGGATTTACCCCCTCGTCCCAGGGCCCCACTTTGGCCTTGTGTTAGGTGGCTGCTGGCAGTGCTTGGGGCAGATTTTGTGAAACCCTGAGTGATTTTAGCAGTTCGGGTCTGACTCACGGGGCGACATCACGCAGGCTCTCTCTCCCTCTCTCGATCTCTCTGTCAGGTTCCTGACACTGGGACCCTGCCAGTAATTCACTCATAATCAGAGGGTGAAGTAAGCTGCCCTCCCCCTCTCACTAAAGCCACACCCTGGCATTTAAGACATTCCCTCACTGCAGAGATTTTTGTAACTGCTACTGGTTGCTGTAAGACCGTCGCTTGTGATCTCAGGGGCTTGTTAGCATGTGAGAAGCGCGGTCCATGTGAAAAGCGTGGTCCAGTGCATAGCAGGCCAGTGTGCCGGGCGCTGAGTACCTTTGTCGCACCACCTCCATACCCGGCAGTGTCATTATGGCGCATCCAGAACACAGGCTTCATGATTGTGTACATGTATTTATGCAGCACTGTGCAAGCTGCTTAAGCAATCCGAGAAAATTATGTTTAAATACTCTTCATGTTGGTGAAAAACTGTGATGTCATGTCTGTCAAAGTGTGTCAGATTAGCCATGTCAAAACCTCTCCTCAAGTCACCCTGGGATTTGCAGGATCCATTCAATACGCCAATACAATTGTTAACTTGATTCCTAGCACAACATGCAGGACTAATCAATACCTCATCAAGTTATTGAACTAATTAAGTTAATTAATTAAGTGAGCTGGTGGTGAAATGTTACAAATGCACAGAATGACTGGGGTCTTTTTGGAGAGCAGAAGAAATCCCTGTTGGCTTTATTCAATATGTGCCAGTGTTAATTTGCTTATATATTTCTGAGCAGGTATACGCTTCCTACCCAGATAAATAGCATTATCATACCTGAGGCTTTCGCACAGTATATGGCTATTCGTGTGAGCAGAGCCATGTCTCTGCATTACGTATCGCGGGGAAACGCTGCTTTACCATCCGTCGGACCCCTGGCAGGATGGCACCATTGTGAGTGAATGGGTTTCGGGTTTATGGAACCTCACTGCCTTGGGAACAGATGTCCACGGCTGATTTGCGTGTAGTCCTGAGTTTTTGGCGCGGTTGGATTGAGGCTTTGGCTCTGCTGACCCGGCCGTGAATGTCGAAATGTGTATCCCTGCAATGCATGGCGGGCCCCGGCCTTCCCGTCCGCCACGGCCCCGGCCTTTGTTTCCAGGAGCAGGTGCATTTAATGACGGCTCCCTGCTACATGGCTCGCGTGATAAGAGGGAGTGGAGGTTAGCGTCGGTGCTGGGCAGAGGCCGTCCTGGTGCCTCAGAGGGTACTGAGCACCGTGCGTCTCAGTGGTTTAGGCGTCTGTGGTCCGGATCAGAAGGTTGTCGGCTCATCTTGACCTTTAACCCCCAGTTGCTCTGGGCCAATTGCACTTGAACAAAAATGCCTGCTATGTACAACTTAGACAGCATGTGCCCATGATTGTGGGGGCCATTTGGGGCCCTGGCTGTGCGTGTGGGTTTGTGTGACCTTGTACTGGATAAGCAGTGTGGTAGTGTGAGGCGTGTCTGTCCTGGGGGGTAACAAGGCCCCTGACCAGGCAGAAGTGCTGTGATTTTAACGCGTTGGCTCCTGTTTGCGGCCCCTGGCAGGAAAGGGGCATGCACTCAGCTCCTGGCAGGGCCCTCCTCCCCGATTCCCAGGCCTATACTCTCATCCCGGCTGAAGCGCATAGCATCAGCAGCATTTTGGTGAGTAATCGCGCTCTCAGACAGGAAGTGACCTTACATCCCCCCCCCCACCGCCGCCGGTGCGTGGGAGGCAGCCTGCACGCCTGGGCTGTCATCAATGCTAATCGCATCACTGAAATGTATGAATATTCATCAGGCGCGGCGCCTCCTGCTGGAGAAATGAGCCACCAAAGGGCTCTGAACATGGGGTGGCAGGTTGATGCATCGGCCAGTTTCCCCCCCCCCCCCCCCCCGTCCCCCAGCTGTAGTAATCATGGCTGATTGCAGCAATTGCGTCACTGTAGCTGGTCAATGCCTGAGTGTTTCTGAGAAATCAGCTCAGCTTAGCACCCTCCTTGCCCAAGTGTGTTCTCCGCATCAGGTCCCCGGGGCCCGTGCGCGTTTCCACACGCAGGTTGTTTTGGAGACGCTGTGCGATGGGTGTCTGTTGGACCGCGATGGCGCTCTCGCTGGCTCCCCGCATCCCTCCACGCCAAGGCCGCGGGGGTTACGTGACCAGCGGCCGCAGCAAACACTGCGTCTTTATCACGGGAAGTGCCTAATCGCCGGTCATCAGTACACAGGAAGGCGGCCCAGCCACCAGATGGCCGTTACCCAGCCTGCGTGCGAAGCCGGTAGGTCTGCGATCCGGAAGGGTCCGGTTAATCCGCTGAAGTCACCAAAAGGCGGCCTCCCACCGAAGCAGGCATTTAGTGTGGTGCTGCTTGGGTCAGGACCTTTGTGGAATTAGCCTGGGCGGGTTACAACTGCCCCCCCTAGCATTAGCGGGTTTTAGGGGGGGGCGAGCCTGGCGGTTTGGCAGGTAAGCGTCCGGGAGATTACCCCATTTTTCGCACCTAAGATCGGGCCGTTTATCTGGGCCGGAGTGTCCGGGTGTGACCGGACCTGTCCTGGTTCTGATTAGCCTGCAGGCCCGTCGCAGCCTAGTTATAATTCTGGCAGAATTCTGAAAAGAAAATACCCATAACCATAGCCGTGATGGGCTGGGGGGGGGGTGCCGAGACGCGGCCTTCGCCTTAACCTCACCTGAGAGTACCGTGTAGCCCAGCTGGTCCTGTGCTTAATATCTTCTTAATATCAGCGCTAAGTCAAGACCCAAAGAGAATGACATTTTATGAAGTGCATCTTAATCAGGAAGGCATTTCCGGGATTCAGCATTCCAGCTATCTTTTTAAATTCAGACGCTGGTCTGATAAGCGATCCTTTTTCCAAAGAGGAACGCAAAGACGGTGAGCAGCGGGGATTAAATGCCTGGAGGCTGCAGTTTTGGGTGGGGGTGGTCTTTGAGGTGGTTTTGGGTGGTGTGCATCTGCAGGCAGGGGGGCAAGGCAGGGGTGAGAGACAGACCCTCAGAGGTGCTGAAACAGCCCAGAGATGTAACGTTTGAAAAGCAGGTTCAGGTTTTTCATTGGCAGATAAGTAACTGAGGCACCCTTATGGAGCCCCCTCCCATCTCAGGGGGGCAAATGTAGGAATTATGCAGGTAGGAATTACAACTGCTCAGGCGGGAGAGAACACACATAGGAAGCAGCCTGCAGGAGGTACATCTGCCCCCGGCCCTGTATGCATCTGCCCCCGGCTCTGTACGCATCTGCCCCCGGCCCTGTATGCATCTGCCCCCAGCTCTGTACGCATCTGCCCCCGGCCCTGTACGCATCTGCCCCCGGCTCTGTACGCATCTGCCCCCGGCCCTGTATGCATCTGCCCCGGCCCTGTATGCATCTGCCCCCAGCTCTGTACGCATCTGCCCCCGGCCCTGTACGCATCTGCCCCTAGCCAGATGCCCGTTGGTAAGTGACACGCCATCATCTGCACGCTGAAGACCCTAAGCTCAGCTGTGGTGTTTAAGTTGCTTTTGTTGTTTTGCAACAGTGAGGAACATCAGCAGGACCCCAGTCTCACATGGACATAAGATTGTCACAGTTGTGTTCTTTGATCATACTGCTTATTTCGTAGTTTTTATAATCATTATATTCTCTGTAGGTAGCACTGAGAGTTGGATGGATGATGGATGGATGGATGGATGGATGATGGATGGGTGGATGTTCAGAATGAAGAATTAAGATTGAAATGAAGTGCTGGAGCCGCAGAAGCTCTTTATCTGGGAAGTCTGATTAAAAGTGCGAGGCTCTGCTATGGGTGGGTGGGGGGCGTCACACCCCCAGCCCCCGTTTGGCTGTCGTAAGCCGAATGCCGAGTAGCTTCTGCTCAGATTTGGGTCAGGATCTGTCTACGCTGATTAAAATGGGGATTTTTTTTTTTTTTTGCTGTATGTGCATAAAGCTCAGCAGCCGGGCGTCGCCTGGGAAACGTGTGTCCCGGCTGCCTTTAATATCGGATTGAGATGCTCCTCCCTCCCCCCATTCAGCCACTGCGCCGGCCCTGTCTGCCAGCAGGGGGCGTGGCGCTTAAGGAGTCGGGATATTCAGCTTGTCAGGTTTAGGAACAATCCCAGTGTGGCGTCATGTGGCACTGTGTCACGCCACATCCTAGTGTGCCGATTTCGGCGCGTGCGTCAAACCCGGCCACGTCAGCGCTGCACGTCCCTGCGGGCCTGCGGCACAGCTCGCCGCCCTCTGATTAAATGCGCGCGTCCGTGTAAGCCGCAGCCGCGATGCTGCGATTGACGGCGCGCGCGATGGATAGCGCTTCCGCGGGAGGATGCTGTCCATCTCTGCGGCTCTCTTTCCGAGGATCCCGTGCTGAGCTCCCCGCAGCCCGAGTCAGCGGGGCTTCTTCTCCATCAGGATGTGGCACCATTGAGGTTTAATTGCGATGTAGCACAGAATGACATTCATCCAGCTGGCCCCCACCTGCTGCCCCCCCTCCCCTCCCCCCCATACAGATCCAGATGTGGCCTCCCCTTCCTAGATCGGGTATCTGGGTGAGCTGGCCAGCTGTGGGCACTCTAGAATGGGCTTGGGGGGGACTTTGGATACAATGTTTCGGATGAGAAAAATGCTACTTCCTTCCCCATCCATGGACGGAGCCGGGGGGACTGGTTTGCCTTTTAAGGCTGTGTACAACATGCAGGCTGTCAATGTGCCAAGTCCGTTTATGGAGTGGGGGACGAGATCCTTAGTTGCACTTACATAACACCGCAGTGGGAGTGTTTCGGCATTTCCTGGAAAAGGGTCGGTCTGCACTGCCGTGCCGTGGCGTTACGGTCAGAGGTGGGCGTCAGACACTCGGACCTACTGAGGCCGCGAAAGCACCCTCGAACTGGCAAATATGGTGAGTCAATTAGAGGATTGGAGAGAGATGGGCTATAAGGCCCAAGGTGCACCAGTGGTGAGGAGGGCTGAGTAAGGCCTCGACCTGATCAGTAAGGCTATGCATTGTGTTCTGTCAAGGAATGTTCTGATAGTCAATTGTTTCTGTCTGAATATCGAATTGTGTGAATTTGACAACGCTTACAAGTCCAAGCATTGTATGGAGGGTAACCTTACCCAGCCCTAAGCTTAACCAGAAGTAACCGAACAAAGTACAAGACTTTTGGCATTTTTTATTGCAATCCAAGATTTAAAAAAAAAATGAGTTTCCCCCTGTGAGGACTGAAAAGATCTTTCCCACATCGAAATAACAACATGTTTTTTTCACAGTGTAGGACTTTTGGTCCCCACAATGTAATATATACATAACCCACACTCGCACACACACACTGTCATCCTTATCCTGTGTTGTACAATTCCATCGCCCACAATTAATATGAAGATTTTAGTGATTTGTGGGCTGACATACCCACTGTGTGGGTTTACCCTTAAACGGCTAATCAACACGTCAAATTTAAGTCTGTTCTTCATGTTAGACTGCTGGGCCATCCACTATAAGCAGTCTTTAATATTATTTCCTATTTGAAATTAAGATTTCACAGAGCCAACACCGAAGAATCATCCTGCTTATGTATTATTATGGTATGCGTCCCCATAATAACATGGGATCACCGGGGAGCCCGGAGCTTCGGGATCACGTCCGTCGCCGTGTGCCCACAAGTACGCATTAATGCCAGTTTACGGAGGCCAGTCCATCTGAACTGCCTTTTTTTTACTTTGGATGAAACCGGAGGGCAACCTTTATAAGAGCAGGGGATGTGTAAATATGAACTGGCCGGTCTAAAGAATATGTTCAGTTTTACCCGCTGGGGTCTCCATTTCACAGATGAATTTCGTGCTTAATTACCGGGAACACCCGGCTGCGGAATATGAGGGAGAGGGGGGAAAGAAGGTTTCAGATATTGCATCTTTTATTGGATGGCTGATTAGGTTAGAGGATCTCAAAGCGGATTCGCTCCACTCCGCTACAGTATTCCCGAGGAGGCGCAGAAAGCGATGACAAATATCCCGCATCCCGAGGATAGCGGCGCTCTCCGCGAACCTCGCCAGCCGCTCGCATCCTCCGCGTTTTCGTTCATCCCCTGCCAGCGTGATCGGCTAGAAGCTATCGCTCCCCGGGGGAGCGGAAACGCAGGATGCGGCCGCGGCTGCCGTGGCAGACCCGCCGTCGGTTTGCGCTCCTGTATGAATGTGTGACAGCGTCCGGGGCGATGAGTAATGACTGCCGGCGATGGTGCATGAGGACGAACGTGCGTGAGAGGCGAGATGCTATGATTGCAGATTTTTTTTTTTCCGTGAAACTTCTTTCAAGATGTCTCGGTGAAAATGCCGTTCTGCTAAACCAAAAGGGAAATCACTCATAGGCCAGCCACATTTAGGAGCAAAATCTGAATCCAAAAGCATTTCCCAAAGGTCTAAACCTCCGGAGACTAAGCATAATAAGCATTTTTGGCTTGCATCAGTGTGCAAGTACATAATTGCCTATTGACGTTCGTATTAAACAGCGGCATTGTGTTCGAGTGTACTGAAATAAATCGCTAATATGGATATTATAGTCAGTGTTTATGTCCGTTCGGATCAGCAGCCCTGCCCTGCCAGCCTGGGGGATAAGCAGACCAGTCGGTGGGCTTTCTGGGTGATGTGAGCAGCAGTGTTATTTAGAGAAGGCTCAGAGAGCCTAAATAAATCTTCATCGAGGCACTGTTAGACAGTGTCTGATAAAGAAAGACTATATCGGGTTCAATCAGTACAGAAACTAAGCGACTCTGTTACTAACTCGTCCGCGCCGCTCTCGTCTCAGTCCCCAGGACCCCTGACTCTGCAGATCCATCCATCAGCTTCCCATAACTGCTAATTCAGTATGGAGTCGTCAGCCTGGAGTCACGGGGCGGGGGTGGACACACATAGTAACACGACGGACAATGCGGGCTCACCAGCTTACTGGCTCTGTGTTTTCTGACTACCCTGCTCCTGGAGATCTGCTACCCTGCAGAGCTTAGGTACAGCCCTAATCTACTACTGAACTGCACCTAAGGTCTGCAGGCTGGTAGATCTCCAGGAGCAGGGTCGGGCAGCCTTGGCCTACAGAATGCAGAAGTGACTGACCTGATAACCACAGGGGCCCTGATCCTTCTCTCTGTTTCCCGTTTAGGGCGATAAGGTTTCGTACAGCTCACATGATTTTTATTTTTTTTTTTCTTTGCCCCCGAGCACAGCTGTCAGTTTGGGAGGATTATCACCAAGCAGAGAACAGGTGGCACGGAATCGGACGATGATGTGCGCAGAAAGGCAGCGGTTGTTTTTACGAGGTTAACGTTGTAATTAAAACATCAGGCTTTTATTGATAAGGGAAGAGAGAGGCACTATCCAGATTTACGGCCTGACTGTTTTTATGGCGGCATTTTAGCAGATTACCCAGCATTAACTGTACTATTTGCAACCGTGGCCATTACTGTAATTACCTTAAGCAGGCGACCCAGTGAAGTTACATCCATCTCATGTACAGTCTGTTTCACCGCATAAGCACATTTATGGCCTGTTTGCTCAAATTTTAGAGAGAGAAATTTTTTGTTGGTGTTGAAAGCCCAGCAAACAGAAACAAGGATGGGGGGCAGGTGTTGTAGGCCTGCCCTGGGTTTTACTCGGTCGCCTGGAGGTGCAGGCCAAGCGAAAAGGCACCCAGCGGCAGACGCGTGCAGCCTCATGTCCCGTCAAGTTAGGACAAGCCTTCGGAATTTTGTGTCCCACTGAGGGAACAAACAGGATGTAGATTAAAAAACGCTCGCCCTGGTAATAAATATGGTAGCAGAGGACATGTCACAGGAAATAGGCACCCTTTCATTTCAGTTTAGTTTCGGACTTTAATCAGAATGTCCAGATGACAGCAGCACCGTCCTTGGTCAGAGAGGTGTTGTGTCACCGATGATTATCACACCTCCCCTACCTGAGCAAGAAGAACCTCCTAGCTCTGCCGAACGCACTCGCAGCTTATTACTTTACACCGGCACCTTTCTCACCCCTGAATCATCCACCTAAAGTTCACACTACCCCCTTTTTCTGCTCACTTCTGGAGTTCGCCGACAAGACCCCCAGATTGGAGGCTCGGTCGACGGGGCGTCCTATGCGTGTCGCGGACGTCCACCAAATATTTGGCGTGCTAAATAGCTGGACCTGTCTGCGAATCCAAATCCTGTACGTATGAAAGTGTTGTGGGTGGCAATGAGTGGCGACGAGGGGAGGCGGGATACTTGGGGTGAGGTGAAACCTGAGGGAGGAGTGTAAGACGGAGTAAATAGCTCAGTTTGCTTATAAACTGTTCATAGTGACCATATACATATATATATATGCGTGTGTGTCGAGCATATGTGACATCATTTGTCAGAAATTCCTCCTGGTGAAAGATCTGGTAGTGCATGACCCTCCTGTCGGTGATCAGTTGTACAGTGTGTAAACCATGACTGCAAGATTCCCGATTACAAAACGACATGTTGTGTAGTGTGAACGGTATAGTGATCTGATGACTTGAAAAGTCGCATAGTATAAACTTAGTGTAAGATACCACGCGACGGCTCACAATCTCCACCAAATTGCTACAGCCTTCGTTCAGCCTTTGGTCAGCTGGCTGACGTCAGATTTTCAATTAGAGTCTTCACACAAAATTACATGTATGTAAGTTTTTATTACCTGTCTGTATTATTTCCAAACTACCCCGACGCTTTTGATGTAGCTAATTTTAAGTTTATAATGGAAAAATTCAGATTTATCTTAAGATTTCTTGCATGAGACACAGAAAGCGTGAATGTCATGTCAGATGCATGAGAGTTGTCCTGCATTCGTTTATCGCTTTCCAAGACGCAACTCGCACAAAAACGTTACGAAAACATCACTTCCAGTCAGAAACATGCCCCTTTTGCGAGTTTGAAGTCGAACAGAATTTTTTTGTCCAAGTTGCCCGTGTGACGTAATTTCAAGATGGCAGCTTACACAGTCAATAAGTGTTTCTCTGTTTCTCTATTTAAATAGATAGAAATAAATAGAAATAGAAATAAATATTTCAAAATGTTTAGTTTATTAAATGTATTACTAGTTATGAATGTAATCCCACGCGGTCTTTTATGCAAAGTAATAAATGTCTTGCTGCCAGTCACCCTGTATGCTGTAACAGCCCTGAGTACAGTAGCAGTTAGCCAGCAGTTAGCATGACGCCGGTTAGCCAAAGTCCTGGGTGACCATGCTGCCAGTCGCCCTGTATGCTATAACAGCCCTGAGTACAGTAGCAGTTAGCCAGCAGTTAGCATGACGCCGGTTAGCCAAAGTCCTGGGTGACCATGCT
>JAODKN010000021.1:8887452-8909301 GCA_026774425.1 Petrocephalus zakoni | reverse complement strand
TTCATTAGTTAATCATTAACTAATTCATGTTCATGATTAGTTCTTCAGTAGTCAATGAGGTACTACTATGATTTGTGGCCCTTCAAGTAAAGTGTTACCCATTAATCCAGTGCAGAGTGAGATTGGAGCCAGTTCTGTGAAATTTGGGGCGGTGGACAGCCTAGACAGGAAGCTGCATTTCTTGTTCATAATTGGTGCAATAACTAATATTTCAGATGATAAAACTGTTAAAGGTGTTAGGACCCCAGCATTAAGTGTTATGAGGACTAGCTTGAAACTGCATACACTAGATAAAACAGACTGTGAAGTTGTGACAAACAATGGACTGTTCTTCTACCAAATCTTAACCTTCAACTATAGCCAAATGGACCTTATTAACTTCCAGTAGTGTCATATAAGCTGGTGTTGTTGCTGCGGGTTGTGCCAATAGGTACAAAGTAGTGCCGACAAATGCAGTGTTATTACTGCGGATGTGCACATCGTGATGCCGATGCTGAAACAATATGCCAATAGGCATGTGCGATACGATAGTGTATGGTCCTAGTTTATACAAGATAAAATATTTAAATGTTTATATATGTAATACTTTTTTCCTCTAGTTGAAATCCACGTTTATCAGCTTCACAAATCCTCTACAGATTTAATAAACGTGTATCCCTTTGTTAAACAAATGGATGGTTATGTTCAACAACACAGCCCAGTCTGCCTGCCAACGACTCGGCTAGGACTTACACCAGGAATTCTTATTCTGTGAGAACCCCACCCTTCCAATGGCGTAACTCTTCTGGTTGTGTAAAGCCCAATGTCCTTTAAGTCTGAAGTGAACTAATATTACTCTTAAAATTTAATAAGGCTTGTATTGGTCAGTATATTTGTTTCTTGGATAATTTTAAAGAATTTCAACATTTTAATCGTTAGCATATTTAGACATCAGTAGTCTGATGTAATTTTAGCTAGCAAGCAAGGAAGCATTTCATTTTCAAATAGTAATTGACATTTTGTAACTTTTCCCTAAAAATTACATGTCAGTGATGCTAGTGATTTATACTTTAAGCATATGTGCATCCTGTGGATGTGCGAACCCTTGCTAAAGTAGTATTAATACCACATTTTCATGTATCCTTACACTTGGCTTTTTTTTTACTTGGTTCACAATTTGAATACATGAGACTTCTCTAAATCAGACTTTTGGCCTAAATCATTTTACAGATCTAGATAGATTATGGTGTAATATACAAACCGATTATATGGAAATGAAATTTTGGATTATGAAGCTTTCAAATACATGATTGTTGAAATGATCACCACACAGAAGTCAGCTTCCCACCTACCATAGGCATTGCAGCGGCAGTTCTGTATTGGAAGCTCTTGGATATTCTCCCATTAAATTCCCATCTTCCCTGGTCTTTTGATTACCTTGAATCTTCACATGAGACTACTGTTCAGCTCTTTATATGTGACATCTCGCCCCTAAATTAGCCTAATTTTAATAATGAGCTATGAAAAAATTCCCTGGCCGCTCCTTGACTTCAAGGCAGTCTTCTTTGAGAGTAGAGCTGGACTTCATTTCCATTCTTGCCCCACCTGTTAAACCTGTGAGCTTTGGAGCATTACTCCATAGGCATTCTTTCAGATGATCTCAGTGGAAGGCACCTGCTTTATTCCATCATCATTCTCAAGCTCAAAGCTTCGGTTTTCTTTTAAAAATGTCAAGTTGTTTCACTTTTGACAGTAAAGCAGTTATGATCATCTGCGACCAGTGCTTGAACTTTAGCAGTTCTTGAAGATCTCCAGACTTTTTGTAATCTTGCACAAACCGTTCAAACCGTTTGTGTTTAAGATCTCAACAGCCCAATCAAGTGCCTATTCTGTTCTTTGAAGAAAGTCAAGTCTATGATTGTACAACTAGCCATAATCATTCTAAATATTGGAAGATAAGTGTACACTCAGACCTATTCCTGCTTACCTACCATGCACTTGGCTGTTCATAACCTTGAGTTGGAAAATATCCTTCTTTTTTGCAAGAACTATTTGCACTTGAGCTTCTTTCATCTTCCTTGCAAATATGATTATAACTGTGCCAACGGCCGTATCATTTCAGACTTCAATGGAAAATGTTTTGTCTACGTTGTTCTGCTTCAACGTGTAGCAGGATCTGCCAGCAGCTATTTTGATTTTCTGTAATTATTCCCTTTTTACATTTAGCCCAGTGTTCTATGAGTTATGAAAGGTCTTTGAAGGGATGGTGTCAGTTGCTTTGTTCATGGGTGTACAAATCCTCCTTATCCTGGCCAGGGTCATGGGGGGTCTGGAACCTGTTACAGGCAGCGTAAGGCATATGCCTGGCTGGTCTATCGCTGGGCACACACACAAACACACATGGGCAATTTAGAGACTCCGTTTAGCCTCAGTGTGTCTTCATCCTGCAGGAGTAACCCTGTACAGTATGAGGAGAACATGCAAACTGCACACAAATGGAACAGAGATGGGATTCAAACCTGCACCTAAGGGTCACTGCCCACCGAGCCACTCTTGACATTAGTGTTTTTTTTTTTCTTAGGAAAAAAAACTTGTGGTTTTTCAGCTCTTACCAGAGTAAAAATTGTAATGCTTTTCATGCCTTTATTATGTGGTATCAAGCCTTTATGTCTTGTACCAGTCCTAAGGTTGATACTTCATTTAAAAATTCTAAAATAATTTGGTCCAGTAAATATTTTTTATAGTTATGAAGCATATTGATTTAAAAACTGATACAGCACTGACAGTACCATGTACCTTATAGAAAAAGGTTAATATTACAAATTTTGGAAATGGTCCATTCCTGTAAATTTTAAGGTAGTTTGTGTGACTAGCTTCACCTCTTTTTGAACAAAGAGGTTCTCTTTGCTAGTGGAAGAGCTTAACCTACCAGCATTTAGGATCCAGTGCAGGAACTAAATCATTCTTGGTGTAGTCCAGCAGCAAAGGGAATAGTGCCACATGAAATGTTCCAGTTGATAATTTGATTCAGTACTTCACTGAGCAAATAGTTTTTCTAGTTTAGCTCTTTCATAAGATTTAAAGATTGGTAAAGCAGTTTGTTTATGTAAATCATTTGCATAACCATTGTGGTGTAATTTTTTTTTTTTTTTTTTCCTTTTCTAACTTTGCATCAGTCAGAACAAACACCAGTGTTAGGTCAGGTCTCACACATTTAGCCTTTAGGCACATGGTAACTAATTAATTTACATTTGTACCTGTACAGACAGTGATGATTTAGTGAAATTTGTCCGAAACACTAACATCTAAATAATATTTAAAATATGACACACATGCATGTATAATGTTGATTGAATGAAAAATGGCAGATCGTAAGGCGGGAATTTTTCTTTGTGTGGATGCCAAGTGTTTTGCGTGTATTACATGCCTATATCTAGATTCATTCGGATTGGTCTTCAGTCTTGTGCATGGCTATTGGCTAGCTATAAGCAAGTGACTTCAGTATCATTTAAAAGCCAATGACAGACATTTGTGGTGTTTTTTTTTTTACAATTAGATTTACACTATGTATGTACAGGTTTGTCTTGCTGCTTTTCCCCTTGATTTTTTATTTTTTTTTTGGAAAATGTCAAATGTTCAACTACCCAAAAAATATATTTAAGAACTATTGCATTTGTAATTTGGTAATTGAATATCTCAAGACGCTACACAGTCCTGAGTTGCACACAACCCTGATTTGTGCTTATATATTCTAAAATCATGGATTTAAAGTTGGTCGGCTTTGTTGAAATATTTTGTATTGATTTTTATTGGGCTGATCAGATCCCATGTTATATTAGTTTAAGCATTTTATTGTTTTATAATGGAAATCAAGATGCAAATTATTCAGTTGTAATTCACTTCTGCCAATCCACAATAACTGTTACACATGGTATATCAACTATAGGGAAATGTAAAACTTAGTATGTTTGGTCTATAAGTTGAACATTTGACTGCTTTTCTGCTATACTGCTCTGGCTAGAGACTTATGGTGACTATGTTGTAGTAGTCAAAGCATAGTTTCACATTTAACTTGATGCTCCACAAGACTCAACATGAACCTGCTGTGGGATTGGAAAAAAACAGTGGTGGTTTTTGGAAATTGTTTGGGTATTTATGCAAAACTTGACTGCCAGTTTTGACATATCATTGGGGTTTACAACTTTTCCTTTTTTTCTTTAATTCCATTAAGACCTCATGAAAGTGAAGAAGTTGAAGTGGAGACCATTGGTATGTCATCAAGATGGCAGCTCCTTTCTCTGCTTTGGAAAGGCTTTTATTGTTGGGAAAAGCAGTCTTTGGTTTTGAAATTGACTACTTGCTGCATTGCATGGAAGTTGTTTTGAGAAGTAATGATTGGAGAAATCTGTGCTGCTGTGTGCATACTGAAAAGATGAGATGTTTCTGAAACCAATGCAAAGTTTGTATTGATTCATTTTTCAAAATCTTATTGTAACTTTGTGTGTAATTGAATATTTTTGTTTTTTTTATTAATGCTTAATAAAAAAAAGGATACGTACCATTTTTCTTTGACTCTATTTCTATTGGTCAAAAAAATTAACTGGATTTTACCTTTATGATTCCTTGAGTTGACTTATTGAGAATAAAGTGACTTTTTACATTTAAATGTACTGGTTATTGACAGTCTGCCCAATACAATGGTTTGTTTCATGTTCATTTAGAAAACTGTTCCTTGATGGTTCCATGAAAAATGAAATGTCGTCATGCATTTTTGGAATAATTCTGCTGGTTGGGTGTCTTCGTCAAAAATGCTTCTCAGTTTGCAATTAACTTGTTGATTCTTGGGAGTCCTCCATATGTCACTGCAGTGTTGACCATTGAAGATATTGTAGACTTGTGATCCTACAAAAGGCTAGTGGATACATCGGAAAACCTCTCTTGTTGGGTTCTTCAAGACTTCTAGCTCATGCTTTGCATTCAGGATGGCTTTTATTCCAGTTTCATTGGGTAGTTGTGTCCTGCTACTGGGAACATGTAGCAAACATTGCTACTTTTAGTGGCTAGTCTGCAATTGGGTGATTTTGCTGAAAGTTTTTAAGGTAATCTTTATTTGGCATTCTTTAGTTTTTAGTGTGGTTATAATGGGAATGGATATAGCCAATGCTCCATTGACTGGGATTTTCCATCAGCTCCAGCAGTTTTTTTTCCAAGAATAGTCATATTGCATAATTCTTCAAGGTACAAAGGGTTAAATCAGATGTGAAGGCAGTAGCTGTAATGGTGTCCAAGGCTGCTCTGTTGCTTCTATAAAATGGCTTCAGTTATCTCGTTTCCTCATTTCCTGTCTGAACAGGAAGTGGTGGCACGGACAAAAAATGTAATCTTTAAAAAAAATTAAAAATTAAACATCTCCACCCAATATCTTGCTTTGGGGATGAATTTGGTTTCTTATGCCAGTGTTGAGCCCCACGTCCATGATTTGGGGAAGACAGTTTAGTTATAAATATTGGCATTTTTGTAGGATATGGAAGGGGTGGGTCTTCAGTGCATCACCTGAGTCCTGGGGTAAATGGAAAGGACGTCAATCAAAGGCTGGGCTCTCAGAGCTGGGAAGGAGCTCTAGATGGCGGCTGAGCCTCGGAGAGGGGCGCGCGTTCGCACTCGCACCGCTTCGCCTGCCACTTTTTCCATCCCTCCCGCAACTTTGAACAACTTTTGAGGCTGCCCGGGCTCAACCCAGGCGAAAGTAGCGCTAGATGCGGTGTGGTCGGCGTGAGATTTAGCGGCGTTTTCCGGCGTTAGGTCGATGCATTTGGCGGAGGGGGAGCCGCACTGTGCCGTCTGTGCGAGTCGTTGTTTCCCCAGCCAGGCAGGGCGGCCATGGCGCACCACCATTTTTAGTGCGCTCGCCTGGGCGCTCCTCCGGCTCCGCTGCCTTTCTTCTCCGCTACCGATATTTCAACGCAGATTAAAATTTTAAAACCGAATAATTTCGATATTAGTCGTTTTAAACGGATTTTTCTTTCTTTTTTCCGGAATCGCTAAAACGGCATAAATACTCCTTACGGGAGACTAGAAAGCGGCGCCGCAGTCTACCTGTCTGTACATGGAATAGGTATGTCTACAATGCTTTTTTTAATGTACATTTTTTTGTTATTTTCGTTATGAAGCTCGTTTCTGTATCGTATTTTGTCTGATGACGCAGTTATAATGTGTGTCTGTAGCCGTATTTGAAAGAAATCCTTTGCACACATGGGCACTATACATTGATGCCCAAGCCACTGGCCAGCAGTTATTTGTCGGTAATATGCAATATTTCTATTTTTTGGTATTTTTTTAACGTCGGACAAGGTGCTTTTCTGTCTGTCTTATGTCGTCGGCAACGTCAAATGCTGCTTCTTTCCTCTTAGCGAAAAAAAAGCCAAGGAAATACGGTCCGGCTCACCATTCTTTTAACTTTTTGACAGTTAATACCAGAACTTAAGATCCCCAAAAGCAAACGTTTTCAAGATTAAACCATGATGAAGAGTAAGGACAGAAAGCCGGACGATGACGGGTCGCCTCAAAGCAATGCATCAAGGTACGATCTTTAAAGTTTTCCAGCCCCCTTTTTTGACATCTGCCTTGATTGTTTGCCCTGTCAAACACGGGTGCTCACCTGTACACATTTAATTCTTTTTGGCGACAATCGCCCTCGATTAATGTCCATTTTACATCAATGACCTTGGCACTCTTAAACAGCCACACCCTAATTTTTGCTGGCATTTCTAAAACTTAAGCCCCGACTCCTGGGCCCGTGTAAATCGTGTACCCAAATGTACATCGGCTCGATGGATGCTGGTGATTTTTTTTTCTTTTTTTTTTAGGAGTTCATGCACGATTGCCTTTTCTTTTATGTCTGTTTGTGACAGTATAAAATGACCTTGTCTGATTAGTCGCTGCTGCATTGCACCATTTTACATGCAATGTTCATTCCTATTTAATGCATTTTGAACACTTTATGGTCACATGTGGTTTTGAAATACTGAGTGGTCTTTTAAAACCGAAACCGTTTTTCAATGGGGGGGAAGGACATGGGGTATCATTTCACATTTGTTACATGAATGAAGGTACTGATATAAACTTTTAAATTATGTGTGGGAAAGGGTTTTGGAAACCACAACAAAAACACACTAAGCGAAACTTAAAAACTTAATACACTATGGTTGTTTATTAGGTTGTATAATTCATAATTTTATAGTGTTGCTCCTTGAAGGTACATTTTTGGATACTTGACAGGTATTGAAGTTTAAAATCATTTGTAACAGATGTAGATAAAGGCCAGTCTTTACCTCCTATTAAATGTCTCTCTTTGGGATCGTAAAATATTGTCTGGTGCATTTTATATGCCAGACTGTCAGTACTCAGTCCCACATACTTTGAATATGCTCATTTGTTTTGATATAATTACCCTGGTTGATGTAAAACATTTTCTGTTCATAAACAAAGTCTGATAACATTGTTACGTTTCCTCCTGTAGGTACCAGTAGACTTTTCCCATGTTTTTTTCCCCATATATGCAGATGAAATTAATTGTTTGAACTACATCCTGCCTTGTGTTTATCAGTTCATCGCAATAGAATATTTGTAAACTTTAACCCATTTTTAGTCAACCATGTTGTTGTTTTTTCAGTTAGAAAAAAGTAAACCTTCAGACAACTTCACTTATGTGTGACCTTTTTTTTAATATATATAAATAACCCTGTATTGGTTTTGCAAACATGATCTACGGATTTATTGAATTGTCTTCATAATTGGGTTAATTTTGTAACAAGTTCATTTGTTACATGTAGAGCCTGTACGTTATTCATCACTCATTTGTGTTTTTCAGCTTTCTCTAATGTTCAGCCTTGTTGACTAAAACATCTATGTAGCATAACTCTGGATTTTACATACGCTGTGTGAAGTGAGGTTATCAATGGCCAGGTGGTCATGCACACAACCGTAACTAAAATATCTTATACTGCTTCCATAGATGCATCAAGAAGCTATCAGTGGGATTCAACTACTTTCCATGTTATGGTGTTGAATATTTGTCTCATGTTTGAGAATTAGTGCTTGCTGTGTTGTTAGATGTACATTTAGTAAAAGAAATAATGTTTGTTTTAAAATGCAAACGAAATACACATATTCCACCAATGAAGAAAGGCAATTTGGTTGGGCGCTAAATGTTTTTCCTTCTAAATGCAGTAATTGAAAGAGCCACTGGAGGGAAGTAATTGCCTAGCACAAAAATTACACCAGTGGACCATTTGATGTCTAGTCCAGTGCCTGGAGTCGTTTAAAAATGGCGGAGAAACTAAGGCACGTGCAAAATTTCAATTTCCTGTTGAAGCAGGAAGTGAATGATTGTGAACAATAGATAGTGTAAATCAGTGTTTATATATTTTTTTGCCTTTACAACATTATTAAAGGATGCATTTATATTGTTTTTAAATTTAAACTGTTCATTTCTGGCATGTTGTTTTTTTTAGCCGCTGGTTCTGTTTCACATAGGGGAGATTATTTCAACTCATTTTATTTGAAAGAGGTTTCTTTATTGGTAGAGGCGGGGATTGTGTTGAGGTTCATTGCTGGACATTGTCGAAATAAAATTCTAGTGAAGAAAAAAAAAACGCCATAGAGCAGGGGTGCCCACACTTTTTCAGCTTGCGAGCTACTTTTAAGCTGACCGGGTCAAAATGATCTACCGACATTAAAAATGCTGTGTGTGTGTATGTGTATATACACATACACACAAACACACACTGAGTATACTTTATAGATACTGTACATGTTGGCGAACCTTGCATCACTGCATGAACCCTTACAGCACAATACAATCCAATACATTTATGGTTCCTTACGCAGGCCCTGCTCCCCCACTCACTGAAGGCTAGCTGGGTCACTTTGCTCACTGGAGTTTTGCATTAGCTCGCAATACATTTGCGTTTTGTTCCGGTAACCTATTATAGTAAAGTTTTAAGCAACAGCAGATTGGCTGCCCTTTACATCAATCAAGTGGCGAATGCCAAAGGGAAGATAGATGATTAGCTAACATAAAACAATTTTTTGAATGTTGCGCGATCTCCCTGCACTGTCTTTGCGATCTACTGGTCGATCGTGATTGACGTATTGGGCACCCCTGCCATAGAGGGTGAGTTCTGTAGGATGGTTAGCTATGTGGAGAGCATATCGTAAGCTTGCAAAATTTCACGAAAGTCTGAAATCCACAAAGGCCTTTTGTCACCAAACTCTCAGTAGTAAATTAAGGAAACTGAAATAGGGATACGTCATTTAACTAGTACAATAATGAATTGGTATTTTATGGTCTATTAATGAATATCTACACGAATATCTGCAGGAAAGTATCATTTAGTAAGGATGTGGAAATTACTTTGCAGTGCTCATACTCCAGAGACTTATAACAAAGGAATGGCAGGATATGTCGTCTTTAAAATATCCCAAATATCGATGTTCGAAGCTAGCTATAAAGCAAACAGGTAGCTTTTGGAAATTGGTGCTGTTATTTCTTTTTAAATTATTTTTTTTGTAGAACAAGGCTAAAATCAAGTTAAATTATGTGAGACTGTATAAAACTAAACTGGTATTCTATACCCACCACACTCAATTCTTGTAAATATTATTGTAAATATTGTGGGTTTATTGGTCTTCACTGTTTTCTTCGTTGATAGCCAAGCGTGTAGCATCAGTTGGAGTTTTAACAATACTCATGCAGATTTATTTGGAAAAGTACAACGTTGGTCCAGTAGTCGATAAGTCCGTTCTCAATGCACTAAGTAGTCCTTTTTTTTGACAAAATGGTTGTTTCCACATTTATTTGAATTTTAAACCAAGAAATGGTTGTATATCATTAGTATGAGAAAGTATGCATACATAAATGCAGAACACTTTTAATGGAAATGTGTAAGGGGTGATACATCTGGAAAGATTGACATTACAAAGGGTTAAATTTTCAGTATTTGCTTTGTTGTTTCATGTGGCAGCCATTTTAAATGCACACATTTAGACTGGATTAAAATCAACAGTTTTCATCTTTGATTAGGCACTGTGCTTTTGACAGAATGAGAGGACTGATTTTTAAATGACAAAAGTGTCCTCTTTTTGGAAACAGCAGGCACAGTTTTATGAACCAGTAAGGCATTTGCTTATGTAAGCGTCTTTATTTCTTCAAATGGCTGCTCGTCCACTTAAAAGTCACAAAATGGCTCTTGCTTTGTGCCGCATAGCTGGTCAGGCATGCTGCATTACACAGTACGTTCCTGGAACTACAGGAAGTGGCTCAAAGGTCAGAAGTGTATGTTTTAGATGGTGATTGGGTGTTCCCCTCGCATAGCAACACAGTAGCCTGTAGAAATTCTCCGTATGAGTCAAGTCCCGCCTCTTGCTTACGTCATCTCAGTACTGGAAGGCTGTTTCCTGCCCGCTTTGTCAGCTGAGAGTGCCTTGCTTGCTGGAGAGGAGGGCCCAGTATCTGTTCAGTCTGTATTTTCTTAATGTAATGATTATAATAAGAATAAATTATACAATATATAAATATTTATTAGCAACACAACAACATAATAAAAAAATAAAGTTAAACACATTTCACATTTTAGTTTGGGATTATATGTGCCCAGGGAATTTCCAACAGTGCTTTATCCTTCTTTTTAATATACATATAACTTAACCTTTATTCAAGTGTTTATCATGTTTAAAATGATTTTTTTTTACATTTCGAAACAATGAAGCAATTGTGAAGTTGAATTCAAAATGAATTTAGGATGTTTTACAGCAATGACAACAGAAAATGCATCTAAACGTTTATTTTGTCTGGATTCAGAAGAAAATTAACAGAAGCTGTGGAGGTAAGCGTCTTGGACCTCTGCTGGAGGTTCATGGTATTGCAATGTCGGGAACAATAAAGAAATTTTGAAAGGAATAGAGCCTCTATTTCTATTGTTTCCTGTCAGATTGGATATACTACATCAAGAGAACTGTATCAGTAAGCTCACTATAACTCACATTGCATCTTTATGTCTATGTATTGATATGATGCCCATTTTAAATGCGTACTTATGTAAACAAAGGAAGCCCACTGTATTATATGGATACCTGCCCTGAAGGACTCAGCAGTGGGCATGCTTGCAGGGAATACCTGCAATACCTGCTTTGTTTGTAGTTCACTTTTATGAAAAATATATGATGATTAAAAATATTTAAAATCAATTCAAAGGGTAATTAACAATTTAATACAATTTTAAAGAGGTTCTTGGTATACCATGACTATTTTACATTGTGGGGGTCATACACACTAAATGTGTCTGATATGGTCTTTTACAAGCACTATAACAAAAGTATGTTGCTTTCTTATTTCACATAAACCTGAAAATACTGCTAGCTGATTTCTGGCTTAATGGTGGTCAATATTAAATATGAAATGACTGTCCCCACAATAGAAACAAATATATAAAAAAAACCTGGATTTTCCCCAACAGAGGATTTGACAGATGGTATTCATAGCCTGGGTTTTATTGAATGCTCTAAATGTAAATGTAAATATCAAAACAAAACATTTTACATGTTATTTTGGGGTTGTATGTGCCCTGAATGCAGCGGGGAATTTCTGTGAATTTTGAATTCGCCCACTTTGTTACTGAATGTGCGGACCGACATGTTATTTGCCTGGCCTCCGTTTTCTGTCCCCCTGGGTTGAGAGAACTTCCCGAGGCGACCTTGATTGTAGAGCAGGAGCCCTCTCTATCCCGGCATGCTGTCCTTGCTTCCTGGCTTGGTGCCCCCACTATGTTCCGGGCTTGATTGTGTTGTGGATTTCCCTCCATGACCAACGGCAGTGAAGCAGGGGCAGAGCTGACTCTGTTTTCCTTAAAGCAACGTTTGTATCTATGTCAGTGAGAAGCTGGCCTCTGGTCCAAGGGTAGCCCCGCCCACTCAGGGTTTCTATTGGATAAGTGGTTACTTAAGATGGATACATTTTAACGTTTTTCCTGTACAATATTAATGTTATTTTTATTACTTTACAAAAATCACTTTAAATAAAAAAGGTGTTCCTTTATTTTTTTGTTAACTGTAACTGTGACATTCTAATGTAGGTCAAACCCTGCCATTTTCGCTGGGAAAATAATTAACAATTCAGCAGGAAATTGACAGGGTGCTGTCTAATGAATCTGCTTATTGTTTTTACCCACACACTTTTGCTTATTTGTGAAATAGCTGAAGTTGACTATGTAGGCTGTGATGAATACGAAAGGCATATTTTGGCAGATTTATATAGGCACGTTCAGCTCCCTCGGGTCTCTTCATGGTGTTACGATGAAAGTAGAGCCTTTGTTAACCTGTCAGCCGGGGTTTGTCTCACACTGTAGCAATTCGGCATCAGAAGAATCGAACCGTTCGGCATCAGAGTCCGGGAGTCAGTCGGACAGCGAGCGGGGAAGGGCCCGGCGCTCCGAGTTCAACAGCACGTCCGAGTCCGAGAGCCACTCCGAATCCGAGAGCGAGTCAAAGCAAGCCTCGGTCGTGGTCAAGGACAAGCCCGTCCGAAAGAAGGATAAGCTAGCGGATGTTAAGAAGGTACTGAGGTGCCAGCCTCCCCATGATGGGGCCCTCAGCCGACGACTTCCTGAAGTGGCATGCGTGGACAGCACCTCGTTAGACTGCATTAAATGTTTAAGGACCACTTGACTGGAAACCACTTCCATAGTTGTGGAACGACTTAAGATTTTTCTTCCACAAAAGTTCTATATATTTAGAGCAGGGGATTTCAACCTTTCTTAGACCACGGAACCCCTAAACGCTCTAAACCAGAGATGGAGAACCCCCCCCCTCCCGACTAATCTGTGGTCACGCAAGTGGCTAAGGACCAGGGGGGCCCTTTGTTTTCCTTAATTATCAGATAATCAGGGGATTATATCAACATTTCAGCAATTTGCTGCGCTTCTGAAGGTTGAAAACCCCTGATCTAGTGCATATACCAGCAGGCTGAGAGTCTAAGTGAGAAGGCTGTGGGGCAATATGGGCTATCTGCTTGCAGATGTGGGAGGAACATCCAGATGTTTATGGGGTCAGGAGGTCCAACCGGAGCAGACACGAACCAGCCCGCCTTAATATCGGCGCCGAGGTGAGTGGGAGAGCCGAGAGCTTCCACGGTACATGTAAGTGGCACTGGATAGCTGCGCGGTGGCGATTTGTAGCTGCTTTATCTCATTTTAAAGGGCAGCAGAATGTGAGCGCTCTGCAGGCATGGCTCAGGCATGCGCTCCCCACCTGCTGTACCTGGCATTTTGTTGTTCACGCTGCCATCTAGTGGCTGAGGGAGGCATTTTCCGTTGATAGGAAAACCGATGGAAAAGTTAGTGTATGGGTGGTAATTAATACTTTCAATTAAATATTCATTTAACTCCTAATAAATTAAATTCCTTTTAAAGACGGCCTTATGGTTTTCTTTTTTTTTTTTTACTTTTTAATTGGTATTTACAATTGCATTGCATTGCAAATGGTTGTAATAAGATTTGCCCCGTCTGTGAATCAACTGCAAGTGTCAGGCTTCTGGTGACACATGAATGTATCTCTGATACATCTGCAGGGTAGCAGCGAATCTGAAAGCGAAGGTCCCAAAAGAAAAGTCCCCCGGCAGAAGAAGAAAGAGTGAGTGAGGCTGGCTGACTTTTGCACACACAGAGGTGGCCCCTGGGTGCCCGCTGACATGTGGCCCCCCAGGCCGGGTCATATACCTGGACTGTTCTCTCGCCTCTGCTGCTCCGGCACTGATGAAGATTAATTAAACAGAACATTTCATTGTTAAAAACCACAGTATAAAGATGGATATTGAAAAGTGCTTTAATTTTTATATAGTTTTTTCCTAATAAAATGCCATTTTAAAGCAATTATCTGCTGTAAAAGTCATCTCTATTGAATATGATTGCTTACAGCTACATTTTCGATGTAGTACAACATTAGTGTTAATATAATAACACTTTTCTTTTAATTATATGAATGCAGAATAGTATTTGAATAGGTCTATGTAATCTGTAATATGATTCATTGGTTTCGGGGGGTGGGGGCTTGTGTTCTTCGTGGTCTTGTTTTGCACCTGCACCAAGTCTGCGTGCCATTGCTGAGGTGACAGGCCCCCTGGTGGCTGATGTCGCACATGACACCAAGCATGCCTGTGCTCCGAGTGACAAGGAATGAGCTCCGAGCCTCCGACACGAGCCTAAGGGCCCAGCGGTCCGTCATTAGCCACAGGCCAGTCCGACAGGCCGCACTCTGCTCTCCGGGTGCCAGAGGACTGGTCAGCACAGTGCTGGCCAGCATCCTGAAGGGTAAACCTGTGGTATTTCTGTGTTGAAAGAAGTACCTGGAAAGATGATGACTCAAATGAAGAAGAGGAGGAGGAGGAGGATGATGAGGAAGATGCCAGCAGTGCAGACAGTGAGCAGGATGAGAAAAAAGTTAGATCCAGACGACTGCCAGCAAGAAGGTAAGGGTGTAGCGAAGCCTGGCCTTCAGACAGCCCCTCTGATTGGTCCGATTTGGTCTGGTCCATTTCAGTTCGATGCTACCCTGATCCCCAAATCTTAAAGAGCCCTTACGGTGTAAGGGCTGAGCTTTATGTAATGCTTGTTATTTTTTAATGAAGGTATTCTCTTTCCAAATGCTATTTGTCTGTCTTTTTTGTCTAATTATATTATTAAGGCAATTTTAAGATAAGTTTGGATGTTTCTTCCACTTTCCATTAAGAATTTGAAATTTAATGTTTCAAGACTATAAAAGCTGTCTCAAGGCCACTGGCACGCAAGTCAGGTTGTTAGAGGGGGACTCACACACTGCACTCTGGAGGTCAGACGAGGCCCCGCGCGGAGTGGCGCCTCACAGCCCCAGCGGCAAACGGTCGTCCTCTGTCTCCGTTTCACAGGCCTCAGACCAAGTCTGCGGCCGCCAAAAAGCAGGAGCCCCTCAGGAGCAAGAAAGCCAGGAAACAGGAGTCGTCAGATGATGAGGACGAGGAGGAGGACGACGAAGACGAGGATACACCCAAGAGACAGACTCGTCGTCGGGCGGCTGCCAAAGTCAGGTGAGGCTGAATCCGTGCCCCGTGGCCGTGCCCCATGTCCGTGCCCCGTGTCCGTGCCCTGTGGCTGTGTACGGTCTACGTGAAGTAATGAAACACCATTCTGTTTTTTCTTCTTATCGTTACCACAAATGGTGTTCGAGCTACAGTATCATGTAATGTCATGCTAATATAATGCAGATTCCAAATTGTCTGATTTAACTTGCCAGTTATTGTAGGTGGCATGTGGCTTCCTTTGCTCTGATTGGTTGATTATATACTGTTTTCCTGGGGCTGGGTCAGATCTAGCACACATCACTCTAAGGAGGCCTCTCAGGTACGGGTTAGTGCCAGCTGTGATTCCAGTGCTTGTCTTCCAGTTATAAGGAGGACCTGAACGACTTTGAGACTGACTCTGACGACCTGATTGAGATGGCTGGGGAGGCCGGTGACGAGCAGCAGGACAACGACAGCGAGACCATCGAGAAGGTCATGGACGTCAGGACTGGCCGGAAGGGAGGTGAGCCCTCACTCTGTCTGTCCGATGCCTATTGTAGGGACAGGCAGCCCTGTTTCTGGCTGTAAGAGCAAAATGAGTATGTTACACTGGAGTGTGATCTAGTCCTTTGCTGGCTTACCCTATTGGTGATGTGCAGTGGTGAGGCAGGACTATGGGTATAGGGCCCCCATCTGGTGTATTACTCCATGTGGATCGCTTGGCATTATGGGCCAGATGTGTTGGCCCATGCTAACTGCGTGTGTGACCTCGCAGCCACGGGGGCTTCCACCACGCAGTATGCTGTGGAGGCCAACGGAGACCCGTGTGCCAACTTCGAACCCGAGAAGGAAGAGAGCGAGACACAGTACCTCATCAAGTGGAAGGGCTGGTCCTACATTCACAACACGTGGGAGAGCATGGACTCACTCGTCCAGCAGAAGGTCAAGGGGCTGAAGAAGCTGGAGAACTTTAAGAAGAAGAATGAGGAGCTCAATTACTGGTGAGACGTCGGCGGAGACACTCAGCTTTCATTTAAAAATGATCAGCTCTGAAACAGAAGTTAGGGGTCATGTATTCAGCTGAAGATCTTTGTGTAGGGCTCACAGTGACAGTTGGGGGAGTGTGAGATCGGGCGGCATTTTTAGCTCCTGTTCCCGGTCCCCTCAATGTACAGCATTGAGAGCTTGTGCACATTGTCCTTCTGGCCCTCAGGATCTCAAAAGCCTCCCCAGAAGACCTGGAATACTACAACTGCCAGCAGGAGCTGACGACAGACCTCATTAAGCAGTTCCAGATCGTGGAGCGAGTCATCGGTGAGACTCTTCTAGTTAGACACGAACACACCAGGTTAAGAGTGTGACGTGTTTGGGTTTGAATCCATTTTTATTTAAATTATTTTTGTTTTTTACAAAAAGACAACTCAACCGTGCCTTGAGTGTTTTGAGATTTTTGGATCTTTTGTAAACTTTCCAGTTCAGCATTGACGTTTTGCGCTTCAAGGAAGAAGCTCTTGTAAAATAACGTATGAACGATGCGTTTTCTGCTTCTCTTCGGCAGCGACAAAGACTGGCAAATCGCAGGGCTCCTCCGACTTCCCCTGTAAGTATGTGCTCCCGTCTGCCATTGGGCTGCTGTCTGATAGGATGCCCCTTGTTTAACACACTGTGCCCCCCCCAACCTGAACCAGCACACAGCCATAAAACTGCCGGCTCCTCCAACGAGCCCGAGTACCTCTGCAAGTGGATGGGCTTGCCGTACGCGGAGTGCAGCTGGGAGGACGGGTCGCTCATCAGTAAGAAGTTCCAGCACTGTATCGACGGCTTTAGCAGCCGCAATTCCTGCAAGACCATCCCCTCAAAGGACTGCAAGGTGCGTGAGCCCCGGAGATCGCAGACGCCCCCTAACCACTGGCCAGCCTTTCTAGCAAGACTTTAGTTTGACCCGGTAAAGCTGTTCATGCTTTAGAGACAATCTTGTTACTGGTGTTTCCGTTGATTTTAGATTTTGCGATTTTGAAGATGAGAACTGAAAATCTAATAATGAAGACAGTCAGGGGTGGGGGGGGGGACGACTCTGAATCATCACAAAAAAGTTTTTACCCTCGCTTGAGGTGGTTTTTGTGGCAAGACAAATGAAGAATTCACAACATTGTTATGGAAACAATTTTCAAATTACTAGACTGCTATGTATGGTAATTCTGTGTAGAGTGCTACGTTGAAAACAATGACAGCTGATTTTGTAGCGCTGATCGGACGTATTGTTTCGTATACTGATAAGTTGCTTTCAGAATTCGTCTAGTGGTTCCCGTCTGAGCTGAGAAACCGTGGCACTTTCCCGATGATCGCTATCAGGCTCTTTATTTGCACGCACTGTAACAGCCACACTTATCATTTCACATCCTATGACTTTGCACATCGCTGATTTCAATACGAGCGAAACGTGAACGGGAGCTGTCTGAGCTGCAGACATAAGTGATGCTTTCTGTAATGTAAGCCTGCTCCCTACTAGCAGTACACCTCCTGGGATAATTAATGATGGATATTAATGGCATGGAAACACATCCGACTCACAGTTTCACCATGTCAGCTTATTGAAGATTGGCTTGCGGTTTGTGCAGAAACCAAACGGAAGCTCACCCGCCGTTCTGTCGTCACGCTCACTCCAGGTGCTGAAACAGAGGCCGCGCTTCGTGACGTTAAAGAAGCAGCCATTGTACATCGGCGGAGAGAACCTGGAGCTACGCGACTATCAGCTCGACGGACTCAACTGGCTGGCTCATTCCTGGTGCAGGTGCGGCGTGGGCCGCCGACGGGTGCTGGTCCTCCTTAACACGCACCGTTTTCATTATTCCCACACGCTTTCGTTCTGCCCTCACGACTCCAGGTGCAACAGTGTGATCCTGGCTGATGAGATGGGGCTGGGGAAAACCATCCAGACCATCTCCTTCCTGTCCTACCTGTTCCACCAGCACCAGCTGTATGGGCCTTTCCTCTTGGTGGTGCCCCTGTCCACACTCACCTCCTGGCAGCGTGAGTTTAACACCTGGGCCCCAGACATGAACGTGGTGGTCTACCTTGGTGACGTGGTGAGCAGAAAGACGGTATGTGGCAAGCCGAGCCGGGTCCTGACCTTCACGCCTGACCTTGACCCGCAGGCCGGCTCAGAAATATTCCTACATTTTTATTTTTTAACTCGCAGATCCGTGATTACGAGTGGGTGCACCCGCAGACAAAAAGGATCAAGTTCAACGCTCTACTAACGACATACGAAATCCTTCTGAAGGACAAGGTGTGTTGAGAGAAGCAAGACAATTTACTGTTAGTGACAGTGGTGCCGTTTTGAGGGTTCAGGGCGTCACGTGGCTCCTGCTCTGTGCCCAGGGTGTCCTAGGTAACATAAACTGGGCCTTCCTTGGGGTAGACGAGGCCCACAGGCTCAAGAATGATGACTCGCTGCTCTACAAGACGCTGATTGACTTCAGGTCCAACCACAGGCTGCTCATCACAGGGACTCCGCTGCAGAACTCGCTCAAAGAGCTCTGGTCACTCCTGCACTTCCTCATGCCTGACAAGTAAGAGGCCACGGCCTCTTACAGATTGGGGGGGAGGGCGTGTTTATCTTCTGCTTTGGATTTGGAGAAGGTGAGGTTAGTGTAGAGCAGTCCAGTAACAAGGCACCTAACCAGAAGTTCATCTGCCGTTTCTGAACACTGGAGGAAAATAATGCATCAGTTCTTGTCTGCGGGGGGTCTGCCATTTCTCTCGCTGGTGTCATTAGCACCTCAGGGTGGGAACGGCTAACGTGACGTCTTAAGTTGTTAATGTTCCCAGCATATTAAATTTTTACGTGACAGGCTTCACACACTGCACTTGTCCAGTTCATTCTTCTCAATCCGTTCATAAAATCTGAAATGTGTCCAGATACCGGATTTTAAAATGTCTGGAGCATTTTTAATCTCTCAGCATCTCTCTGCCATTTTGTGCTGGCACGTTTGCGATAAATGACGTCAGTTATATCGCTCTGCAGCGCTATACGCATGCACCCTCTTGCGCAGACACATAGCTACAAGCGGGACGTTCTTTTCAAGTAGAATTTTTAAGCTGCTGCCAGAAAATCAACAAGGAATTTTCATTACGATATAATCGATTACGGTCTGCCACTGCATCGATGCAGAACGTCTATGTCTGCATCGCGATGCATCGAATATGCAATTAATCTTGACACCCCTACTCTCTAGGCAGCACACGCCAGGAGGGGTAGGGGAAATAAAACATAAAAGTGCATTAGCCAAAGTGGGGGAGACTAGAGGCAGTGCAAGCAGTTAGGTGAGTGCAGTACCTAAGCTCGCTTCTGGTGTTGGTAATGGCGTCCCTGTGAAGAGCTGTTTGCCTTCCTTTGTTGAGGTTTGAGTCTTGGGAGGATTTTGAGGAGGAACATGGTAAAGGGCGAGAAAACGGCTACCAGAGTCTCCACAAAGTCCTGGAGCCTTTCCTGCTGCGGCGGGTGAAGAAGGACGTGGAGAAGTCGCTGCCGGCCAAGGTGGAGCAGATCCTGCGGGTGGACATGAGCGCTCAGCAGAAGCAGTTCTACAAGTACGGCGAGCCGGCACACAGACGCCGCCGTCTCCCGCTTGCTCTTCCTGCTCTATTAAACGTGGCGCCGATACGCCCCCAACAGGTGGATCCTGACCAGGAACTACCGGGCTCTGTCCAAGGGCACGAGGGGCAGCTCCTCGGGCTTCCTGAACATCGTCATGGAGCTGAAAAAGTGCTGCAACCACAACTTCCTCATCAAGCAGAGCGAGGACAGCGAGAGCGGCAGCCAGCATGAGCAACTGCAGGTAGGGCCGCCCCGGGCGGGGGCCACGGACCCCCTTGTCCCTCGCCCGCTCTGACTCCGCTCCCATCTGCTCGCTCAGAACCTCGTGCGCGGCAGCGGCAAGCTGGTGCTTCTGGACAAGCTGCTGACCCGGCTGCGTGACCGGGGCAACCGCGTGCTGATATTCTCCCAGATGGTGCGGATGCTGGACATCCTGGCCGAATACCTCACCATGAAGCGCTACCCCTTCCAGGTACAAGAGGCAGGCCACATCCGGCGGGCGGGTGGGCCGCCTCGGCTTTCGGGGAGGGGGATCATGGGACTTTGTGCCCCATCTTGGGTGCAGGAGGGGTTTAAAGTGACGGGGAGGCAGTGAGCTTTAAAGTGGGCCAGTTGTTGACTCAGGTGTTCTGGATCTTATGTCAGGGCCAGGCATTCGGCACATGATTGGCGGAGTTTGATACGGCCTGGGCTATTTTTATTCTTGAGTTATTTTTAATGGAGACTGGCTGGGCTGTAGATATCTAGACAGCTTATGCCTTTAAACTGCATATTAGTAAATGGAATTCCCGCGTTTGTGCTGAGCTAAATGCAGCATGTTTACAGGGGAAATATTTATTTTAATTGGGAGATGAAGTTTATTGCAGGTTGGGGCAGAAAGCTGTCGGGAAGCGGTTTAGGCCGGAAGCCAAAGCTGGGCTCTGTTTTTCCTTTCAGCGGTTGGACGGCTCAATAAAAGGAGAAATCAGAAAACAAGCCCTCGACCACTTCAATGCCGAGGGATCTGAGGTATGTGAGGCGGCCGGTCGTCCTACAGAAAGCTTGCGGTCTGCTGGCATGGGGCTATATTAACTCCCATGTGCTTTCGGTTTTAATGGATTCTGAAATGTTCCTAAATAGACTACAGTGACTCAGAGTGACCCTGAGAGGTGTTACAAGCAGTCTAGGGTTCCTGTTTTGTTGTTGAAAATGAATCTTGACTATACCGATTCATGGGGAGCAGTCTTACCATCCTGACTCATCAAATAATTTTTTAAGGTAACCTTACATGCTGTGTTGCGTTACCTACCAAACACAGCCTGCAGTAACAGTAATGTTAGCTGAGTGCTGCTTGATAGGGAAGCTGGAGGCAGCCATGTTGTTGCTGGAGATTAGGGCCATCCCATTTCAGAGTCTGCTGTCATGGTCTGCCTGTCTGAGAAAATGGCTGGTCTCCACGTTGTAGGACTTCTGTTTCCTGCTGTCCACGCGAGCCGGAGGCCTGGGCATCAACCTGGCGTCGGCCGACACTGTGGTCATATTTGATTCTGACTGGAATCCCCAAAACGACCTGCAAGCCCAGGCCCGAGCGCACCGCATAGGACAGAAGAAGCAGGTGACGGGGCACCGGATGTGTGTGCATGCAGACAGCGGATGCTAGTCGGAATTCTGAGGATGACCCTAACCCTAACCCCTTCTGTGTCCCCCGCAGGTGAATATTTATCGATTGGTCACAAAAGGGACAGTTGAGGAAGACATCATTGAAAGGGCCAAGAAGAAGATGGTTTTGGACCATCTGGTCATTCAGAGGATGGACACCACGGGACGAACCGTACTGGACAACAGCTCAGGAAACTCAAAGTGAGGGAACAGGAATGCTCACCTCTCTACCTGTGGTCAGCTCCTGGAAGTTAACTTCCACGTGACTCAGGTCACACAGGCTCATTCTGTCCCGTTACTAATTTGACACTGATCCTCTAACAGGACTTGACCGGCCTCTGTTTGCGTTCACAGTTCTAATCCGTTTAATAAGGAGGAGTTGACTGCCATTTTGAAGTTTGGCGCTGAAGATCTTTTCAAAGAGACAGAGGGAGAAGAGTCTGAACCACAGGTGTGAGGATGGGGGGGGGGGGGCGGCCCCGGCGCCGCGGGGGGGTGGGGGGGGGGGGGGGGAGGGGGGGGGGGGGGGGGGGGGGGGGGGGGG
>JAODKN010000021.1:8842376-8879508 GCA_026774425.1 Petrocephalus zakoni | reverse complement strand
TAGACGGTGTATGTGAATGGTGTGTGTGTGTGTGTGGACGGTGTATGTGACTGGTGTGTGTGTGTGTGGGTAGACGGTGTATGTGAATGGTGTGTGTGTGTGGACGGTGTATGTGAATGGTGTGTGTGTGGACAGTTTATGTGAATGTAGTGTGTGGACGGTGTATGTGAATGTAGTGTGAGTTTGTGCTTCTGCCCAGCGATGGGTTGGACCCCCATCCTGGGTTATTCCCTGCCTTGTGCCTGTAGTTTCCAGGCTCTGGACCCCCACTTAGGACAAGTAGGTACAGATAATGGATATGGATTTCTCATGTCTGCTTTTTTGGTGGGTAAATGGCAAGTAATCTCTGGTTTCTGCTAGCAGGTCACATTAAAATAAAGAGGAAAATTTGTTGAATTCACAGAAAAAGTGGTATTCATACACCACTCAGAAACAATGATGATGCTGATGTGTATATATATATTTTTTTGAGTGGCCTCAGCTCACACCTCTGGGTCCAGGATTTAAGTCAGACTCGTGGACACGTGGAGTTTGCAGTCTGATGAACTTCAGCTAATTTGCCCATAGTGTGTGCGGGTGCCCTCAATGGACTAACTTCTCCTCCAGCTTTGTGCCCAGTGCTGCTAGGGATAGGCTCCAGGCTAAATGACTAGAAAATGTATGTATGAATAATACTGCAATTATGACAATAAAACACCTTAGTATCACTTATTTACCATTAGAGCATGGTACCATCACAGCACCGCTTGGTGTCACAACTGAGCAATTATACTGCAATGGCTTAATGCCTGTTTCCACCACATAAGGATAAGATTCAACAAAATCAGACGGCATTAATCCACGGTGTGTAGGCTTCACCACCAACCGTCTTTTCAGAAGCATAGTACATGACTATGACTGGTGAACCAGTAGATCTGCTATGGTAAATTACCACGGCACCAGCACAGCAGGTTTGATTTCTCGCTAAGGATGACCTTGCATTTCTGCTCCACCAGGTGGCACTCTGACTCAACCCTACCATACTGCTTACCTTACATGTCCAGAGAGGGCTTCGGAAATGGCATCAGAGGGATGGGGGCTGGTTCTGAGTCGGTAAATCTCGATAATTACTTTAATATGATTAGCAATAATGAGGTTTATTCAGCCAGCAAAGAAAATGTGGAACAGCAGGCGTTATCAACCCAAGTCAAGCCTCAACTATCCGACCTCAAATAGATCTTAACATTATTTTAAAAAGTCCAATGTGTTTATGACTCTGCCAAACTGTTGATTCTATATTTTACAATAGGTTTAGAATTCCTCTATATCTACACACAGACATCAAATAAAGTCTGAAAGTGGTGAGATGGGAAGAGTTTGTGAAACATTTATACTGAATGTGGATGAAGTTGAATTTGGCAATATAGTGATCAGATATATAACATGTCAGGAGTAATGGTGGTTAACTGTACCCAAACAGATAATAGCAACAGTTATGCAACTGCAATGAGGAGAAAGGAAAGTCCTAAGGCTCAAACTCCGATACTGAACCATGGAATCTGCAAGTTCAGGTATAGACATTTCAAAACGCTCTACAAGTGCAGCCCCCTACTGGCCAGTCAGGAGCGCGCAGGCAGCAAGCAGCCATTGGCAAGAAAGATTCCGGTCACTGCTGGAGTTCCATTGCAGAGCGGTGTGCCCTCAAACACCAACACAGACTAGTCTGGCTGAGACATGAGCATCAAGACATCAAGAGGAAAATATGAGTTCACTAGGTGGACAGATTTAGGCTGTATTAATCCAGTTAAGAACATGATTACATCATACTATTTAAGCTCCTATCACAGCGGTTCCAGACCTGGTCTTCTGGAACCCACAGCAGTCCACAGTTTTGCTCCCTCTCAGCTCCAGGTAGGAGCAAAAACGTGGACTGCTGCAGGTCCCTGCAGACTGGATTTTGAAACACCAACCTATCATATGGTCATTTCATTCTTTAGAACAGTGTTTCCTGAGAGGAAGCAAAAACGTGGACTGTCTGGTGTTCCCCGAGGACTGGGTTGGGAAACACTGCTTTCGAAAACCAGTTTATGCTTCTTAGAAGGTGTGATGGAGCCCATTTCATCTTTATATTTAACATATTTCAAGGTGGGTTGAGCTCCAGAACTAATGTCCTTCTGGTAGATTTCATGTAGCTACATGAGAAATTTTACAAAAAAATGTAATAACCTTGAGAATGGTGCTATTTAAATTAAACCTAATAATACTAATACATATTCCTACTTAACTTTATACTGGCATGAAAGGACTCCACTTCATATCAGGAATACTCATATCTTTTTTCTATGTTTTGTGCAAAACCTTTGGAGGCATAGAAAGTATAAGGCAAAAGACAAATAAAAAGGACAAGTATTCAAAAAAAACCCAAATGGACAAGACTTTACTTGGTCAATAAATAATTTACAGTATATACAGGTGGTGCTGCGCTGCTTTGTCCTACATACAGACTCAGGGTATTGGCATGTTACCATTGTACATCTCCCAGGCCCTTTGAGAAACAATCTGACCACTGATATTCACAATCAACTTACAACTGATTAAGAGCTAAGGAAAGAGAATTAAAAACATAAAGTGCTTCTTTAAATATGTATCAAAACTGAACATGAACACCACAAACACCATTCTGCCCTATTTAGACCTGATTGCTGGATTAAATAAACCTTAAAAAGGTTGACTCACATTTAGTCCACTGATTGTTTTCACATGCGAGGGGAGGAATAAGGACGTCTAAAGAATAACGTTTCTGCATCTACTCTCCTGCCCAGCAAATCAGAAGGTCAATCAATAAGCACATTATAAAAGGCTAAATGACACTGTTAGGTGTACCGCGCTGTGGCATTCATGATTTCACAATCAATTTTTTTAGGGTCACATTTAATCTACCTTCCCTCATGAGTTAGAAAAAGAAACTTCTAGAAAAATCTGGTAAACGGGGAACTACTGACCGACAGTCAGGCATACTGTCATGTACGACGGCACAGTCAAGGTGGCGATTTAACGAATCACGAATCACATCCAGAAACACGAGCCTAAAACGTTACAATCATCTATTTCCTTACCGGTGCTGTGACAGTGTGCACCCCCCCCCCCCCCCAGAGGAGGGACAGAGTGAGGCCACATCCCACACTGCCTCTTGGGCTAAGCTATGTGGAATTAATGGATAAAACTGACGCGTGCAACCCGGGTGCAGGGGGTAAGCACAGCCACTCAGCAATTGTTCTGTTACAGTGGAGTGGAGTTTTAATCTTTTTTAGTCTTGTAGCAGCTGCTAACCTTCAGTATTTAAAAAAAAAATAAAAAAAACATCTAAAATGTGCACATAAGCATTGCCGGTGTGAAAACACTCCAGCAGACCAGCTCACGTGGAGCACATGGAAACGACCTCTGGAGGGTGACACCTTGTGAACACATGGCAACACAGGCAGCATGAGAGCACAGCAATGAGACTGTGCGTGCGGATGTAATGGGAGCAAATGAATCAATGTCACGCGATGGAATGACGCGGCGCCTCCTACTGGTCACACAGGGACGGGACGCCATGGGCCAGCAGGGGGAACAGCACCGCCCCCCGTTAACTTGCCCTCACTTTCATCAGCACCACACATAGCTCAGCCTCAGTGCAACCCACACAGCTTCAGTTATCAAGCTTCCCAGAAACAGGAGGGTTGGGGACACCGGGCGGGGGAGAGTGGGATTGGCCATTTTTAAACTGTTGGCACAAGGTGCTGATCTTTGGCAAGGATTTCAGCCATAAATTAATGGGTCTATTGAGAGAGGCGAGTCAAACAAGCCCTACAGCAAAGCCAGGGCGGCAACCGTTAAGCACGGGGGCCAGCCTTTCAGTGTCGGTGTGACAGAGCGAGGCCCGGGCCCCTCTAACCGGGAGGGGCCCCCGCCTGCCAAGAGGCCCCCCCTCAGCACCTTGGCTTCCATCTGTGCTGGAAGAGCGTTTCACTGCTTTGTTCATACATCTCGCTGAAGTGAATTTGGCATCAAACTGCCAAACTGTGGAAAGTATATGGAGAGAGAGAGTGAGAGAGAACAAGATGGGGGAGGGGATAATTTAAGAATAAAAAGACAAAAATCTTGCATCTGACATCTGAACATTTCAGTCCACATATGTCTGTGTGTGTGTGTGTGTATATATATATATATACATACATACATACACACACACACACACACACACACACTCTGTAAACATATATAGGGATATGCGAATTCAGTTAAAAAACGACATTCAGCATGTAAACATTGCAATGGAGCTCCCATCCACTCTGCTCACTGCCGCATCCTGGATCACATTCTGACTTGACTCTGACCCCCAGCCATTCGGATTGCTTAAATACTGTTCATCCTTTAAGCACCTGCTAAGCGGGATTCGCCGTCACGCCGGCCACTAACGGCCGGACTAGAGGTGATTGGTAGGTGCGGCTTCCGTCTACAGACGCAAGCCCTCATAAGAGGACCCCAAACAAGCAGCCCTCTCCAGGACACAGCATGCACACCCGTGTGTGTGCGTGTGTGCAGGCACGGGTGTGCATGCTGTGTCCTGGAGAGGTACCGTCACCGTAGTGACCATAAATCTCCACGCGCAGACCACTCCACCGGCCTGAATGACCATCGCCTGCAGGGGGCGCTCTGCTACACGCTTAGGTCTCTCCTACCTCCCAGGCCTACGGTGGGTGTCACATTCACAGAAGCCCGTGGGCTCTAGCCTGCTCCGCCCCCTAAGACCCCGGAGCCTCCCTGCCCCACGCCTGGGGGGCACCCCAGCTCGCGGCCCGGCGCTGTCCCTCAGCACGATGCTTGGGGGGGGCAGCAATCGCGGCATTCCATCTGCGCATTGGCAAGAACATGGAAGATAATGGATGGAATGGGAGACCCTGGCATGGAAACACCGGGATGAGGTATGGCATGAAGATGGGCGGAGCCCCAGGCACGATCAGAGACACACAGGTGGCCACTGAAGCCAGAGAAGTATAAGGGCACTGAGGATGGGCAGCAGGGTCAGACGGGGGCTCCCGGATGGGGCGCCCCCCAGCCCTTCAGCCTTCTCAAACAGATGGTACTTGTCCTTGTTCGAGTGGAGCATTTTGACGTCTTCGAAGGCGTAGTAGGCGGCCAGGCTGAAGCTGACATCGCCGGACGTCAGCAGGTCGAAGACGCAGGACTGGAAGTACAAGTCCTCCACTGGGAGGCGCTCTTTGCACTTTGCCACGGCGGACTGGTACGTGAAGGCGTGGGGCGGTGGGCCCGGCTGGGGGGCCCGCCCTCCGGCGGCGCGCTGCCGGAACGTCCGGAAATCGATGCGCTGACTGAGGGGGCAGCCGTGCAGGCAGAGGTAGAGGTCGTGGCTGTCGCCGTCCTCGGCCGCGCGCGCCACCTCCTCCGGCATGCGTACCGCGAACGTCAGGTAGCGGCCCACCTGCCGCACCACCATGGTGGTGCCGATGTAGCGCGCCTGGATCTCCACGTGTTGGCCCGGCACCTTCTCCAGCACGCGCAGCGCTGCCCCCCCGTGGCGCTCGCCCCCGTTACGCGAGCCGTCGGCGAAGGCGGCCGGCAGCTCGTTGGTCTCCGCGTGGTACGTCTTCTGATCCACACACTCCTGAAAGTTCTTGAAGATGATGGTCAGCTGTGTGGAGGAGAGCAGAGGAGAGCAGACGTGAGCCGCCTAATCTGAGCGCCGTGTCTGCGAGTCTGGAACTTTCAGGAAAAGTGTTAAAGAGCAGTTTGGATTCATTACTTTATGCAAACAACCAGAAACCACAACCCAAAATCGACAGCTTGAACTGTCCCAGATGTCGCGATGCAAGAACAGTGTTTCATGCTATCAAGTTATAATCGATCAGCCAGGTACTTAAATGTATATCCATCCATCGTTAAAGGATGCTCTGGGCACGTGGCTGAGGCATACCCTGGATATGATATCAGCCGGTCCACTGCAGGGCATAAATGATCCATCATCAGAATTACACAGAAATCTACCCTTAAATCTGGTGGAATAATCCTATTTAAAATATTGTAAAGCACAAGAACCACTTTCAGGATTAATTCTGGCATGCATTTCATTTCTGCATGTTCCAGTGCGCAGAGCGGGACACCCATCCCCACACAGAAAGGTGCCGATTGTGGCAAAGCGAGGGTGGGGTCTGCCAAGGCGAAGGCTCTATGCACATCCGTCTGCGGCAATTAAATTCATAAAGGGGGAGCTGAACAAACACAGGAATGGGGGGGTGGGCTAACCCCAGTCGGCAGGCACAAAGGTGGCCCTTTCAGCCGAGCGAGGGTCCATTTAATGAGGCCCTCCGGCCCCCTAATTTCATTAGCAGGCGGGTGACCCCGGGAGAGCAGTGCACCTTGGCTCAGAGTGCCCGAGCGCATGTGTGTGTGTGGGAGACAGGGGGCAGCAGAGAGCAAACGGCCAGTCGCTGATCTGCGTCTGGCTACCATTTCCCCACACACATCGCTGCAGTCACGCTACACCGTCTGCTGGGATTCAGGTTACCCGCGTCAGCACTGGTGACTCACATGTTTAAGGCTCGTTCCGCACCGACTGTTTTAAGTCACACTGTCTTGCTCCCCCACTCCCAAATCCCACATCTGCCCTCCGCATGCATGACAGCGGTTCCCTCGGTCAAGAAAATGCCAAACACCGGACGAGATCTTCACCAATACTGGAAGTCCGTCTGTGCCCAAAGACGGGCTGACATGCCATGTGACGCACAAATGTATGGGCCATGGGACCATGGCTTCCCGCACACAACCAAGGACAGGCGTCAGCAAGCAAGCCCTAAGCGGACAGGCATGGGAACGGCAGCAGAGCAGCACTGAAAGTGGCCAGCTGGACAACCAGAAGCTTACCCAGGATTAAGCCCCAGAAGTAACTTTCTGCTCCATCAGCTTAATAAATGAGTTGGCAGTTATTTCACATTAAAGTCTTAGATTTGCCAACATGATCCAGGTTCTGCAGTTTTGTCGATCAGCCCAGACTTGGGACCCCGTACTGGGCAAGTGGTTACAGAAGATGGATGGATGGATAACAACACAAACAGAGAAGTGTCCCACCTTGCTGGTAGCCGTGGCTGAAGAGCCAGGCAGCACAGGGGTGTTGGTCACCTGGACGGACAGGTACTTGTTGTGGATGAGAGGCCACGCCCCCTCCACGATGCAGGTGTGGAAGTCGTCACCAAAGGTACGCAGGTGCGGGTCCCCGAAGAAGCCGCAGTGCGTGTAGTTGGGAGGGGCGGCGTTACGCGGCAGGCTGCGCTCGTAGTGGCAGATCTCGGGCGCGTCGGAGCGCTCCTGGCTGTCGGGCGGTGGGGGAGGGACTGGCGTGCGGCTGCGGGTGCGCGGCTGTGAGGTGGGGCCCTCCCGCGAGCAGTTGTGCTGGCCCATCAGGTCCTCGATGCCGTGCTGGGCAGAGTGGTAGGCCAGGTCACCGCGGCAGGTACGCGCCGTGCGCCGCACGCAGGCGTGGTAGGCCCGCAACGCCGTGCAGAACTCCTCGTCGGGGCCCAGGCTGGACGTGGAGGCCCAGAACTCCGAATTACACTTCAGGATCCGGCACTGCAGACTCGCTGCGGGGAGAAACCCGGGTTACCGGCTGCCGGTCTGGTGGGCAGAGAACTCACAACCATTACCACTCCGCAAAGAGCTCACCACAGCATTCAGCCAGCCTGCCAATTAATCCCTCTAAATGTGCTAAACGTGAGCACGAGAAGCCTGTCATTGAAATGCCTCCCCTTTATTTAATAGGAGATGAACATGGTTCAATCTCAGCTGACCTTCTGCAGAGCTCATCAGCCAGTCTGCAGAGAGTCTGAGGCCTGCAGAATAAGGCAGGGGCCGTCACTTCATCATTTATTGAACATAAACAGGCTGAATTTAACCTGATCCCTAAGATGTCAAAAGGATATGCAATATGAGAACTGAAGTGATACATTAACACTTTGTGCACCATTACTGGCTTTTGGTAACAGAACTGCAAAAAATAAAAAGTAGATAAAAATCACGGCACAGTGAATTTTAATTATTTGCAGATTGTACAAACTCTGTGACCCCTGGCATGGCCTCTTCCCCCATCAGACATTGCCGTCGGCCTGGACCTGCAGCGACCCATAAACTAAAACCCAAAAGACCTCACAAGGCACGGTAGGTTTGGAGATTTCACTGCCTTTCAGAATATAGCTGACAGAAGAGAACCAAACAAATGGCAAATGCACCAAATTCTGTGCTGCTTTTTGGAAACCTGAATAAGGCAGTAGGCGAGGAGAACTTCAGTGCTGAACAGTGTTAGGCTACAAAATAACCAGCAAACCTAATACACACTGCCTATTTTTAAACCCCATCCGGCTAACATAACAAGAACCTGAACAGCCATCATTAAACTGCAATTACCATTAAGAAAGTCTGGTTCCCCTACCTTACTAAAATACCAACATCATAAAGGGGGGGGGGGGCATGCCAGAATGGGACAAGGCAGAAAACACAAGCAAATCTGATGCGCCTCATTGGCTGATAAATATACTGCCTCACCATTTGAATTTAAATCAGCTAGTACTTAAGAGCCAATGATTGGATCATTATTACAGCTACAGCAACATTATGCAGGAATAATCAATGGATTGTTTCTTTCCTAATGGCAGGGGCATATTCCAGGACGAGAAAGCCAAGATTCATGGGGCTCGAATTGTGATAGAGTGGTTTTGGGAGCATGAGAAATCATTTTCACACATGAACTGGCCACCACAAGGTCCCGGCCTTAACGTCAATTCTTTGGAATGTGCTGAAGACCGTACAGAGTGGTTCAACTCACCTATCAGCAATACAAGATCTTAGCGAAAAATTTATGCAAATCTGGATGATAAAAAATGCTAAGATGTTTCATGAGCACATGGAAACAAATGCCATGAGGAATGTGCACCACAATCAAAGCTAAAGGCGCGCCAAGAAAATGTTGAAGAAGCAACTTTTTTTTTTTGGACAGGCAGTGTATTAGGCCTCAGTTTGCAGACAATGCAGAGCTCCTGGTTCGGCGGGGGAGGGGGGGGCAATGATCACATGACTGTCAGCTGAACATCAGTGAGCGTGGGTCCTGCCAAAGCTACAGCTCACAGCCCTATAATCAAGTAACGCCACCTTCTCAGGGAACTGGGCAGGTCTGCTGCAGGACAGGCTTTGGGTAACCCCCGGGAGAGCGAGGGGGGGAGAGCGAGGGAGAGACCCCCCCCCCCAACACACACACGCACACACACACCTTCCAAAGGAACAAAAACAAAGCACTTTTAATAGAATTCCACACAACTAGAATGGAGTGAAAGGGGTGTGTGTGTGTGAGAGACAGAGTAGGTATATGGGGGGGGGTGGGGTGTCTTTAGGCTCTGAATGAAGACAATGTAATTTGCCATTGAGAGGAGACCAACAGAGCAATAAATTAGCCCTGTGTAAAGGGATTAGGTCAAGTTTCACAGGCCGCACTTTGGGGCTGGGGGTTGGGCCTTGCAGATTGCTGAAGTCCCTCCTTAAAGAAACAGGATCACCTTTTCTCATCTGCCAAATCTTACGCCCGAGCTCCACATGTGAAGGTGGATCAGAAGGGGCACCCCAGCGACCCATGGGCCAGGCAATCACCCCTTACAATGGATGGAATTAAACAGAACCATCACTTTGAAGGGACTTTTAATGGCTTTGCCAAAATGAGTCACTTTAGGGGGAAATCAAACAACTGGAAAGAATATGCAAGCCTGCCTCTTTCTGACTGACTTCCTACATCAGCCAAGCATCCTCGTCTGTATATTTTACTAAAGCTGTATGGCATCATCCTCATTATTTCTCAAGAGGATTATTAAAATGCTGAGAGAACTCACAACAAAGCCATTTACAAGTAAAACAATAAAACTTTTTTTTTTTTTTACTTTTGAATATACCCTTAATTATCACATGGTACTCATTAATTAATGTGTAAGATTTCATTTAATTCAACCCATAATTCCCAGCCGTGGGGGGGGGGGTTGCAGTTGCCAACCACATTTCGCATCACTAATCTTTAACAGGAGTTGGCTGGAGTACCTGGATAGGCCGTCAGATGGTCACTGTGAGGGTCGCAGGTCATGCCCGCCTCACCACAGGTGCCCCAAAGGCACCCAGCAACGTCTACAGGCAACAGTAGCTCAGGAACAACATTGACTCCTGCGTGTCCATTTTTACAGTAAATGTAGGAAAAAAAGAGGACAAAGCTAAATCATTTGAGAGCTCAGAAATTGTCTCAAAACTTGAGTTAAAAAATCCTTCCCAAAACAAGTCCGTAAATATATTAGATAAAAAAAGAGATACTGAAAAGTCAAAATACGAGCTAAATCACCTCAGACTGACAGAAGCAACTCGTCCCTTATAAAAAATTGTTTGACATAAATCAGGCTCTAAACAATATAATATCTAAACATGATGGGGAGGCATTAAATGGCAGGTACCTACTGAGTAACAACACGAGTACGGACAGCCTTCGGTCCGGGCTGGCAAAGCGACAGAAATAACTTCATACTCTTTGATACACACTGCTGTTGAAGCTATTCAGAAATCTTTGGAAAACACAACGTTTTCTGACAAATCTCAGTTGTGCCAAACGAAGAAAATGGTCCCAAAGGGTCCCCGGATTGCTTTTACTATTATTTAAACTCTAAAACTAACACTTACAGTTTAAATGGTTAAAGGCTCAGTCCCACGCCTGGCAGCAACAAAAGGCATATATCACCCGCATCTGATAAAGCGCAATAAACTAATCTTGAATAAACGTCAACGACAAACACTTATCTCTTCTTTGTTTGGCGTTAAGTGCCATGAGAGAGGCGATAAGAGAGTGTGAAAATCGCCGATACATCTCAAGGGGGTGTAGACGGTTTTTATTATTACTCTACTGTTAATTCTTAGGAGTATTACAGTAATAACAGTAAGGATCTACATAAAAACATTCCCATATTAATTAGAACCCTACAATGTTGAAATGTAAACAACTTTAAGCGTGGAAGTCAGGCCGTTTGTTTTTTTAGTTAAACTTAACGTGCAAACACGTGTAGGGCGCACACGGGGGACGCGGAGACGGTGCCGCGATCGCGGAGGCACGGAGCATTTCGATCCGCGTTTCCGAAGGCAGATCGCGGCAGGTTCGACGCAAACTGGGGAAACGCGGAGCTGAGAATTAGCCCTGGCGGCGCTGGGCTGCGCTCCCCTCCCCCAATCCAAGCCGACCCCGGAGAGGGGCTCCGGAGGAATGCTCCGGCTCCACTGCGCCAAAGCCATTGTGGAAAGAAAAAAAAAAGTTTCTTCAAACGCCAGCTACCTACACTGCAAAAAATGTGCCGACTGCTTTCTCAGATAGACTCAGATCAGCACGAAACTGCACATTTTACTAATAAAGAAAAAAAAACTATTTCTCATGCCTTCCCACCAATGCGCCCCATATCGGCGTTGCGTGTTTTTCCGGAAAACTTATTTGACATGATGGATTGCACACAGCTTGTTCGCAGGACAGGCTATTTCCTTGCAGCCGAAATATTTTCCACCAAAAGGGGAAAAAAAACTATTCAGGTTGAATTACTTGGTAAAACTAATTCCGAAGAAATCCTTTGTTACTTTGATTTAGCACTTTCGCAGCAGTATGTAAACGCATGGTGAGGAGAAAGTCTCGTGCCAGCTACCTAAACAAATACAGTAGGAAAACAATTTAAAAAGTAATATCTTAAGGAAATACAGAAGTGGCTAATGAGCATTTTCTCAGTTTAAGCACGTTGTTAAAGACTGTACGATCCAAAAACCGTGCATCCCGTAACTGGTCACGTTTCTGTAGACCTGACCCAGCAGACGATGCCCCAAAGCAACGTGATCGAATTTAAAGTTTGCTTTTTTTCCTCCCCCCTCTTACCTGTAGGGAACATATAGAGAAACAAGGCGAAGATCTTGCAGACGTCTAGCGCCGAGGTTGCCGCTCCTTTCCCCATAACCATCCATCCAGCACAGGATCGCACCTTTCTCCTCTCCCTGGTACGGCCAACAAAAGTGGTGACGGGATACAAGAAAAAAATGAATTAGCAGATGAATCGTATCATGGTTCGGGGCGGTAAATCCAGGCGAAGGGGCGTAGGGGGGTGAAAGCGCGCTGCGCCGCGGCTGGAAACATCCCTCCGTACGGGCGAATGCAGAAAGTTTATCGGCGCAAGGACCGACTACGCAGCATGCGCCGTCTATTTTAGGGACTGGCCGGGCGCTATATACGCCGAAAGCTGCCTCGCATGTTCGGCTCCGAGTTGCAACCCTCAAACAAAAAAAAAGGAGAAAAGATTGGCAATCGATCTCCCGTTTCGGGGTGGGGGGAGTGCGCAAAGGTGCAGCCTACATCTGGGCTAAGCCAATGCGAAGCCTTTCCGCCCTCACCCCCCTTCAGCTTCGGATTACAGGCTGACCTTGCGGGGATGCTGAAGGCGCACCGTACTGCAAGTCACGCTGAATCCGCCCGGGGAGCCGCTTTCAGGACACAACAGGTGGAACTCGTGTTTGCTTCTGCCCGACGAAAACATTTCAAACACTTAAAGAAGTCGTGTATGCTATTAAAAATAAATCAAACAAACAGAACAGCGCCATCCACTAATTAACTATTTATAACACGAAACGATACTTAATGGATTCCATACAACCAGCGGCATATGCTATCGTAAAGCCAGTTAATTCCGGAAAAATATGCAGAAATATACAAATACAAATCTACTTTCAGTAAATATGCGTCTTCTATTGACCTGGCTGGGTATACAAGAAAGTAAGCTTGTATTGCTTGACTGGGAAATATAACTGTTTTTAAAGTATTTTTATAAGGCTAAAGCCCTGTGACTTGTGGAAATTGTAATCATTTGTGCCAAAGGTATCATATTTACTATTATAATACTTACAGGATAATCACAGCGATAATACACCCCAATTTCTAGAATCTAGAAAGAACATTATATATTTTTTTATTATTTGCCGTTAGCTAGGGAACAATTTGTTTGCCGCGGGTAGTATGGAATCTAAAAAGTTAATTATTTTACTTATCACTCAGTTTATCACTCTTTTATTCTATGACAGCAATAGAAAAGTAGAAAAAATAACAGCTTATAGGCTACATTTCACCGTCCATTAACCCAATCCTTATTATTGATTGATTATAAAAACGGATATCAGGGGTACATTATAAATCCATGAAAATAAATCTCAAAGGGAAAGTAACGGCGTTTAAAATAGAAGTTCTGTAGGCTGATAGGTCCTACTAGCACCTCCTACAGGCTGGCCTATGACAGGTGCTGCAGAACGGTATCGTGTGTCACGCAGTGTGTCAAGATAAGAGTCTGCCCAGCAGGGAGATCGTATCAGATACCGTTGCCTTTGAGCCATCAGCCTGGCGCAGCTTTCTGTAAGCTCTCACCACATGTAACACAGAAAGAACTGCTGACAGGTGTCGAGTGAAAAGGTTGCTAACAACAAAACAGTAAATGATTCACATGGAGGGATTCAGTGAGAGTGTTGACTAGGGACTTTTAATCTGGAATAATACTAGCCCAAGACCGGCATCCTACACTCTTGAATAGGGCACTTGCACTGAACTGGTACTCAGCTATAGAAAGTGGTAAAAACGGTAGGCTACTTAAAGTAAAAGTACTGCCTAGCGACATAATGAAAGCCTGAGAGTAAAACCACAATTATTCAGATTTCCTCAAACTGCCAGTACATGGGTATTTTTACGCACACTGTTACATTTCAACCAATTAGAATAATGCTTCGGTTTGATGTTTTTATTACAATACAAATGGTTTCAACCAGTTTTAAACTAGGTGCTTAAATGTTCTTTCATTTTACAGTGTCGGCATAAGAGTTTTCATTCATCGACTCTAAATAACCACTTATTCACTTAGGTCTGAGGTTAACTGGACACTGTCCCAGGACGTATGAGGCACGGGACAAGCTAAACTGTGTAAGTAATGTACTACAAGGCATTCTTCCTTACCAAAGAGTGTCGTTTCTCAGTAGTGTACCTGAGCTGCATCTCTCTGCCTCACTGGGGGAACCCGGGATGCATAAATGGACCCAAGATCACGGTAGTGGGTGACACGGAAGGGGATTGCTGTCCAGGTTCCAAAAAGGCAAGAGTGGGCGTGAGCGTATGAAGAGCCCCTCACCACCGAGCCACTGAGCCTGCGCAGTCAGACGGCAATCACAGCGCAATTGATCTTCCCCCATTCCCTTCGCAAAGAGGGATGCGAAGATTAATTCTTTAATGTTTGCGTGAACGAAATAATTATACCAAAACAAACATGCGCGGAGGGTCTGCTCAGTGATCCACAAATAATGCCAAATTAGTAATTATGATACTGATCTTAGCACCGATGCACCCAAACATTAATTTTAAACCAAACAACCGATATATACTTTCAGGTCTTACTATTTTATAGATGTTGATGGTACTTTTAAACAACTCAGAATACAGTATCGACACCACCACTAACATAGGTAACAACAGCTCATTTCTTTTTTATATAAAAACAAGTTCAGGCATTGGTCTCGATCCTACGCAATTTCAATTAATCGTTTTCAAGACTATAACCTTTTTTTTGTTCAATTTGACTGGAAACGTTAGTTCAAGCCTAAATACAGAAAAAGTGTGGGATGTAATTGCATTACTGTGTAATGGAATTTTAATAATTCCCCAATAGGTGGCGCTTGCTCTATCTGCTATGTAAGAGAATAGGTGAAGGGGTGCTTATAGTGGGTAGGGCTGTTGCTTCCCGGGCTGCGGGTTCGGACCCCATCGATGCTGTGTGTGAGACGTATTTCCATGTCCTCCCCGCGCCACGCAGCTGTCCTACATGGCGTCTCTCAGGTGCCCGTTGTATTCAACCTGTTACTTATTGGCGGGTGGGAACATTTTTCAGGTCCCCACATATAACCACGTCAATTTTACAAAATTCAGTGAATGCAATAAAAAAAAACTAAAAATGCCAAGAGTCTTGTATTTTGGTTACTTATGGTTAAGTTTAGGGCTGGGTATGGGGTTAAGGTTCTCTCTCTCTCTCTCTCTCTCTCTCTGTGCCCTGCGATGGACTGGTATGCCATCCAAACTGTACCCTTGCAACTGGTATCCCCTCCAGGGTGTAGCCCTGCAGTGTGCTCTATTCTTCATGGGATGGGCTGTAGCCCCCCACAATTGTGTCCAGAGCAAGCGTGTGACGGATGGATGTTTAGGTGTGGCGGTATCATGCCAGACCCACATGGGCTAAGTCAGAACAAGCCGGCAGACCATTAAAATCTCAATTTTGTCATATTGATCCCCGCTCTGAGCAGTTTGAACCAATTACACTAACAGACAGCCATCACGGTCGCTTCCAAACACTTGGTAACTTTCACATATCACTCTTAAAGAGCAAGCGAATTTAATTGCACATAATTTTAATTAAATTATCTAGTTTTTACTTTACCCGAGATCTAACAGAATTACACACATTCATAAATCATTGCAAAATAGTTATCATTACTAGCGTTTCGTGCAACAAAGATAATGGAATTTTGGAATAATTTAGAATCGCATAAGCTACATTTAGCAAACTCCAGCAAATGATCTCAGAACAAGAAGGCATTGCAAACCATATTCCCAAAAAAGAAGCTATTGTGTTTTTATTTTTTCAGTTCAACGCTTAATGTAAAACATGACACGTCGTGTTTGTTTTCTAGATAAATGAATCCCTTTCATTTAGGAAGAGCCGAGGTGATAGAACTCGTTTACCTGATTCTCTCACACACGCGCGCTCCACAGTCATGCAAACTGCACGGTGCGCGTAAATATGCACCCAGTACGGTTTTTCGTACTGGTTTCCAAAAGCAAATGCAAAAGCCGACAGAGGGAAAAAAACATGCATTCTGAAACAGACAGTAATCACTGACAAAGCACGCCTTCAAATTGCAACTAAATTAAACTTAAGACTTAAAACGGAAGACGATCTGGGCTAGGCGTGTAAGTACAGCCATATTGACGTCAAATGATTTTTGCCATATGTCTATGTATCTATAATTTTTTGAGTGAAATAAAGCGGCACTTTCTGCGCCGTTTACCTTGGCGGCTGCATGAGGTTCTCCGGCGCGGTTCGGGACGGAGCAGGGCGGACGAGCACAGGGACGGAGCCAGGAGCCCAAATCCAGCGCAAAGAAAAAAAAAATGAAATAAAAAAAATAACGATGCAGGCTTTTTGTTGTAATCCACAATAATAACAACGCAAAACGCTTGCTGCTGCTCAACTAGGCGGAAAATAGTGCAGTTTATCTTGCATTGTGACCACCGCCTGCTACCAAGTATCCCAGATAAAAAAAAGGTGTGAAATGAGAGTGATTTTTTCACGCGACCTGACGTCGATAGTCGCGGCGAAGAAGCCGGACTTGCAGACTGTAATTTTATAAATCGATCCCGTTTCCTCTCGTGGCGCTTTCGCTCGCTTCGCCGACTTGTATATCAATTAACCGAGGCCATTTAAACGGAGACGCGCGTCTCGGCGGACAGAAAGTTTCCGGCGGCGCCGGCGTTTTGCTCTTGCAGTCCCCGTTTAACGTGCGCCGCTTTTCGGGGTTGACGCTCGGAGCATCGCAGCGGGCTGCCGGGCGACCGCTCGTCCGATCGCTCGCCTCTGTGTTGTCAGATGGTTAGTTAGGAAATGTGAGACGCGGCGTGCTGTCACCGGGAGTCTATCGCGGCTCGGCAGCCGCTCCTGCGACACCCAGACTTTATAGATCTGACTGAAAACAGCAGGACAAAGACAAAATTGTCACCGTTCTTCTTCTGTTACTAATATGTACAATAACGTTAGTAATAGGGTTGTAATATTAAATATACAATGATCATAATATTATAGGCGTGAAATTATGCCAGTTTCGCACCCATGTTATGCGTTGTTATAATGTCCAGCAAAATGACCCACGAATGATTGACACTCATAAAGTACTGTTGATCTATTTAGAGAGTATCCCTTACCTAACCCTAGACTACCTGCCTAGAAATAAATGTTCATGCCTTTGAGCAAAGGGCCACAGAAATGCTTATTTCTGATGACAGGACGTGTCACATGACTCGGAGCTGGAAGCCGGGCCGCGTTTGGCCGCCGTCAGGCTGAGACAGACTTATTTACCCCGCGTTTTCTGGCTCAGCGTGGCAGGTGGAATAATAATAATAAAAAAACTCCGATCATAATGACTTCAAAGTCTAAGACGGCGATGTCCAAAGATGACAAAAGACTGCCCGAGAAAACAACTGCTTCCCTATCATTCCCACGGATAAAAACAGTCACACGCAGATGGTGGTCTAACGGCAAATGGCTCTGGATATACAGAATCGCCATGCTAAAATAAACATCGGGGAAATATTGCTCAATAGCTTCCCTATTTTCATGTGCTGGAATGGACACCGGACATCTCTTCACTTCACCGTTTATATGTCACGCTGAGTAACCTAATGATCACCTTGCTAAATACGGTCTACGGTAATAGCAGTATACTATTATTGTACACGAATTGTATTTGTACCAACTAATATTTGTACATTACATAAATGCAGACAGGTAACAATAAGTTATGGTAAGAAAATATATGAGCTATAAAAGTTATATAAAAGACGCTTTATGAATCATTTCCTCCAGTATATATAAAATATACCTTCTGTTTTACTTGCTTGAAAATAAAACCTGCACAACTCTTAATAAAGGATCTTGTCACAATATCCTGTTTAATCTGTGTGTCTTTGCATTAAATCAAGATAATTAACACCATACAATTTAAAGGTTGGCAGAGACAAGCATTTTTGTCACAATTACCATGCATACAGAAACAGTAAAATATATTAGAAGCACAGAAGTCATTTATACCTTTTATTTTCTATAGGAGTGGATCTGTCGCAGCTGAAATCATTTTGTGCTTACAGGGGTTTCGTAGGTCCTAGATGTAAAACAGTAATGGAGGGGGATTACTCTGTGCTACGCTAATGCAATCGCACACACAACAGCTCACCAGGGCCTCTCAGCAATGAGAACCACAATGTAGACAGCAGAAAATGACCAGGGGAGATGTTTCCCCACCTGTGGTTTGGTCTCATACTCCTTTTCAGACCCATCAGTCCCCACAAGCCCCCCCTCCAGCACCCCCTGCCGCTCAGACCCCCATCGGGGGAGGGGCAGGGCCCGCACTCATGTTCCGGAGGCCCAGCAGTCCATGTTTGCTTGGAGCCGTCCCAATGTGCCTCGTGTCACCTGACCGGAGCTTTTTCATCAGGGATGGAGACTTCGGCACTGCGCCTCTGCTTCGCAGACTCCATGAGGGCTGAGAGGAGAAGCGTGCCCAATGTCCCACTGAGATGCAAGATCTTCGGAAACAAACACAGCTGGATGAGGGAGCTTGGGGCAGGGGGGGGGGGCTGTTGGAGTTCAGAGGTCAGAAGGGGGAGGGGTCGCCAGCAGGTCCTCCAGCGGGGTCAGCTGACATAGCTGGTGCAGAATGCGAGACTGCGCTGGGCTGAGCCCACGTCAGAGGTGGATAGTCCAGGTCCAGGAAGCAAGAAATCCAAACCAAGATTTAGTTTCAACCAGCCAGTTGAGAACTATGTCACTTCCCACTTATGATATATAGTATATATATATATATATATATATATATAATGGCATGGGGTTTGGGAACAGAAAGGTCATTAAAGAATCAGATAATGGCCAGCTAATGAGATGATGCGTGCTGCAGATTGTAAACAGATGCCTCTGTTTGGGGAACAATGCGCTCAGTTAAACAATGGTCATTACTCAGGCTCTGAACACTAAGCACACATTTAGCATGCGTGATAAGACAAGCCTCTTTGATTTTCTGTTTTTCCAGAAGAGATAAAGTGCAGGCCTTCATCATTCTCTTGTGGCTCTTCAGATATGTTACCTTCACCCTGGACTGTGATTGGAATGGCCAGATTAGACTCATGGATCAGCTAACTGGCGAGATGATTGTCCTGAGCTGGACCAGCCCCCTTTCACGCAGATAAAACAAAGGCAATCAATGACACGTGATCACTTCTCGGCAGCGTTTCACGATGAAATCATTTATATCTTTAAGTGAAAGGAAATAGCGATAATGTCTGAGGTGAAGATGTGTGGCCGTGCGACAGAAATTAGCGTTATTCGTCATGCAAGACACGAGGTTGGCGTCCGCGTGCTCTCGTCAACATGGAAGCCTTGAATCACTCTGTGTCTAAACAGTCGAAAATGACCACACACTAGGTGTTCTTCTGAAAGGGAATCACGTGTTTACAAACCATCGCCGGCTCCCCATATACGACGTCGGCCAAAGTAATAGTTAAGACTATACTGTAAATACAGATCTCTAAACACGTTAAATAAATGGTCTTGTTTACATTGACTGCTCCAACTCGAAAGCTGAAAAAGGCACAATGCTGTGTGTGTTCAGCGGCAGAAGATAAAGGCTTCACGGAGGTGACATTCAAGCGATCATTGTTTCGGAAATCTACTAATCTGCTCTGTGACAATCATTACCGTCACCAGAGGAAATGAAATCAATGATGGCTTTCGCATGCTTTGCTATTTCCCCAGATCCCCTTTAATTTGCCTTTACTCATGAATACTGAGGAGAAGAATCTCATTACGCTCCACTGAATCCATCTATTCCTCAGGGCCCAGGGGCATTTTCAGCCCCAGCTGGTGCTGTGGACACAAGTGAGGACCATCTCTGTCTAGGACACCGCTAACGCCAATGAGGAGGGTTGGACAGGCTGTGGGTCCCTGGTCTTCACAAACAATTAGGAGAGATAATGAGTTCCTCATCTCCGTGGCTCTATGGCATGTTCTGTAAAGGCTGTGGTTTGAAATACTGGGCTATGTCTTACATCAGCTTCAGCCAATGTTTACCCCTTGAGTCCACAAGAGTGGGAAACCTTGATAGCTGAAATATTGACTGTACGGCACGACCCATGTTTTTTTCTCACACTAACGACGGAAACTTCACCTCCGAGCTGCTGATGTTCAAAGACGCCTTTATCTAATTGTTCCTCCGTTAAGTGTAATTAGGCTGATAAGCCCTAACAGTGGTCAATTCAGACTTTACTGTTCTAGGATTCTTAGGTATTATCAGCAGCTTAATCCAAACATGAATTAATCTTCAATAAGCCTTTTTAAAAGCTGGTCTCCACTTTATCTTTGCTGTATTATGCAAGTTCATTACCGCTACATCAAACAGCATTCGGGGATAAGGGAAACCTATATTTACTCTTTGGTGTTACCCTGGCTACGGCTGAAAAAAAGAAAAACGGTGAATCTGACAAGCATAATGGATTGGCAGCTTTAGGTGGATGGGGCACAGAGTACACAGCAGTCAAACCAGCGTAGAATGGCCAATTAATACAGTGTTTCCCAACCTGGTCCTCAGGGACCCCTAGACGGTCCACGTATTTGCACTCTCCCAGCAAAATGTGGACTGTCTGGCAGGGAGCTGAGAGGGAGTAAAAGTGTGGACTGTCTGGCAGGGAGCTGGGAGGGAGCAAACATGTGGACTGTCTGGCAGGGAGCTGGGAGGGAGCAAAAATGTGGACTGTCTGGCAGGGAGCAAAAATGTGGACTGTCTGGTAGGGAGCTGGAAGGGAGCAAAAATGTGGACTGTCTGGCAGGGAGCAAAAATGTGGACTGTCTGGTAGGGAGCTGGAAGGGAGCAAAAATGTGGACGGTCTGGCAGGGAGCTGGGAGGGAGCCAAAATGTGGACTGTCTGGGAGGGAGCAAAATGAGGACTGTCTTGGGGTCCTTTAGGACCAGGTTGGGAAACACTGAATTAATACATAGAATCCAAGGTCATTGCCAGCCAAACAGCTGCCCCCAGAATGTTAATTGTTTTAAACACCTTTTTAAAAGGTCAATGGAAACAGAATATTACTTGCAGCTACAGTGAATAAGGGCCGTCTATCAGCGAGAGTGGTAGTGATAACCGGAATGTGCTTGCTTGATGATAGGATTTCTCCTTGGTGTCATGTGATTCCCATCCCCTGCTCTCAGTAATGACTGTCTCCATCAACCTTAATTGGCCATGAATAACTGCTTTTGTGTAAAAATAAATTCTGTAAAAACAAATAAGGTCTGATATATGCGCGGTCCTGCTTTCATCTGGGGATCATTATTCCAAGATTAAGCCCAAATTCCCATAAACCCAGTCTTATGTTTACATTCATTGTCTTGTTAGTCGGGGTCATATAAACTCCATTAGCCACAGTGTATGAATGCATATAATTTTAGAGAATTGCTTTTAAGGTATTACCACGGAGCACTGCCGCAGTGATTTCAGGGAATTACACCTGTGTTTGTTGGACAGTCATGTACCATCGAGCCTGAAGCGTTTGCATCTAAGAGTTCCCTGCCGCCGAGGTGTTCCTGATCAGTGTACTGGTCGAAGGTGAATGTCGAGTGAAGGTTCTTACCTTAGAGCAAGACAGAACCATGGCAATGCCAAAAGAGCACAGCACACCCGCTTTCAGAGTCACACCTGGAAAAGCCGGAGAGGTGACTCCTTATCCAAATATTGTCTTTAAACACACCGCTGAGCGCAGAGATTAAATGTAAACTGGTGCACCATGTGATGCTTACTGGCCAAAACCGTGTAATAAATGGGAAAATATGTTGGGGAGGGGGGGGGGCATAGGGTGTGCAAATGGACAAGAGTGGTAATACCTGCCACCTCATGCTGAGGACCGAGGCATGGAGGCCAGGGGAGAGTCAAGACTGTGATCGCATCCTCAGCCACGCATAGCTTCAGCACAGGCTGATGCGTGAACTACAGCAGCGAATCGGCCAGAGAGGCTCCACCCACTTAGAATATACCAAACAAGACATGGATGGAAAGAAGAACACTAATGATAACTGAATATGTGGCAGGCAATACATTTCACAAATGAATACAGATGGTCATTTTAACTGATGCAATATAGGGTCTTTTCTTGGTCTCTGCTAGTAGGAGTCATTCCTGATCTCTAAACTACTTGCCAAGCAAAGGTAATACGAGTTCAGTCTAAGCACTTCTGCCACCATGACTGACCTTGTCCTGAAACCAGCAAAGGAGGGATTGCAAGGCGCCCGGCAATGACCGCATGCTTCCCGAGGTGCGCGTCGCCTTACCCCCAGCCTGATGGGGGATCGTCCCCTTCCCATAAATAATACATGTGGCTACTCCAGCAAAGCAGTTGGCATTGATTAAAATTACATGATACATTTTGGGCCATATTATTTGGGAAGCCTGGGTGTTATGATTGTATCAGAGTCTAACATGGAATCAGACCCAAATGACACCTGGGAATGCATTCACCTCCTTTGCAATCTCTCATGCGATCATCATCATGGACTGTGCCATAAGGCAGGATGGCTCTGCATAGGAGGCTCCGAACGCATTTATAGTTCAACCAGAACACCCCAGGTTCTAGGGTCGGCCTAACCCTAACCCGACACGGCTATCAAGCCTGGCATCTCCGGCACAGTGTTCCCTGGGGCAGTCCGAGACCCTTACACCCGCTACATGCTAAATCAGCGCAGACCTTCTCAATTTCACTTTGCATCACACACTCGAGCTCGAAGAGAGAGGAATTCAAAATTTGCACAGTTGAGCGTGGAATAACTTTAATGGCTAATTTCATTCGTTATTGGCTTACCAGTAAAAAGTACATACATGGTCATTTGTAGTTTAACGGTGAATGGTACATTTACAATATAATTTAATATTGACGTATTCATGTACGCCAATTTGATTTATTATTATTTTTTTTAAGGTATATGAAAAAGCAAATCAATGTTTATTTAAATAAAAACCACTTTTGACTCTTTTATTCTGTTCAGAACACCTCCTTTCAGAAGTGGTGCTGCGTGAATGTTTGAGGCTCACTTTGTATGAGGCTCACGGACAGGGCACTCCTGCAACCAGTCAGCATCACTAAAACGGCCCTCCTTAATGGATGGCTGACGTGAAAAAGAGACCCCCCCAGGGAGTCATTTCACGGTGCGTTTGTTACCCGTTAGTCAGCGTGAAGAACAGAACCCCCCCCCCCCCGCCCCCAATTAAAACTCACCTCACAAATCAAATTCAAACACCTAATGCAAATTGAAAGAAAGCGATATGGGGCGGACCTCCGCCTCACCACCAGATAACCTGCAGAAGACACCGTGAACACAGCCCTGATGTGATGCTGGGAGCTTCTCCAGGCTGGAGTCTTTGGGAAACATCAGAGCTGGCAGTTTGGACAAGCCTATGGCATATCTTCAAATGAATAAACCACACTTTCAAGGTAACAGATAAGAACAGATAAGAACCAGCCCAACTACAAGTACTTAATTCAGATGTAAGGGAGGTGTGGAGTTGTTCACATCTTAAAGGCAAAAATCCTCATAGCACACTTCTGAGCTTTTTTGATCACTTGCTGTAAAATTCTGCAAATTAGTACCACCATGGATTTATAATGGCATTTCAAGTGAAGACAGGACTAGGGACCTCACAGAGGGGTTATGCAGCGATCAAATTGGATAGGGTTGGGTTGCATAAAAGTTTAAAATGAAATCATACAGATTTCATAAAGATTAACTCACCAGAGCCTATTAACAGTCTGTGCTAAATGGACAATTTAATTTGGGGGGGACAACTTAACACCGAGGATTGATATATTTATTGTCCATCTAAGAGTGGGTGACAGTAGGGCAAGAGCGTTAATCTCGCACACATCCCCCAGCGATGCAATCGGGAAATGCAGCCGAAACAAATGACCTGCCAAAATAGCCCATTGCTGCTTATCTTAGTGGCTTGAACCAAGGGGAAGGAAGGGGACCAAGGCATTAATAAACCCATGACAGAGAGACACGGCTTTTTAATTATGTGGCTGGCTGAGGCACATCTGGCCACTTCATGAGATGCTCTTAGCCAAACAGCGGATGCGAGGTGCACAGAACTTCACCTGTCGGACCATCGGACAGCCATCACGACGCTGTTAAAATGCTAAATATGTACATAAAAATGCCTTGCGTCCATAATATGACCGTCACTAAAATGTAACGGCTGAACACTCATACTTGATGCCATGATTTTTTCAATTACAAAAACAGCAGAAGTGTCTGTTGGTATCCCCTACCCACAAAATACCCTCCTACCCTGAAGTATCGCAATTTACAGACTCCAATAGATACGTTCAGATTGCAGGTGCTTTATTAGCCAGATATTACGACCGAACCAATTGTCATTTGACCTGAATGGTGCCTTAACACTTCTGAGCAAATAGCTGCCCTTTGCATCTTCGGGTAAATATTCAGCTGTAGAAATGTAAATGTGCTCACCTGCGAGCTCAGCGTTCCTGACATTGCGTTAAGGTCAGATAAATGTGACGTGCATCGCAGTACTGATCTGCGGTTCTGCACACTTGAACCAAAACTAAAGCCAGATGCCTGTCAATGCTGGAACATAAGAAGCCCAATAAAGCCAGTCTCTGAATGCAGTTCACAACAGTGCATTGTCACTAATACCCATGTATGTTCAAAAGGCAGATGAGTGATGATGTCACTGGCTGGGTTGGTTTAATATGCATATAAACTTCCCTCTGGCAGACGTGCATCACAGACTGATACATCTTCACACACGGAGATCTATAAAGATTAGCAGTCCTTTCCCAGTGAAAGTGCTGCTCCACGACCAAAGCGCTTTCACACAGCCAAATGTCAAGCCCCGATATTTCTGGGTAATTTTAAAAGTCAATTAGGATCTTAATAACAAGAGCGCGGCCCAGCCTGCTAGGCGGGGAAAGAAGGGCCTGTGGAGATCTTTAAAACGTGCTGAAAAGTTATTGAACAATTATCTCTGTGGGAGAATACATATTAATGAGGCAACTCGACCTAGATAAATAAATAAGAAGGGTAAGCCAGGCAGGAAGCCTAAATTCAGCTCTGTTGCCATAGTAACTGCCTGCCCTGCAAACAGCTGTTTTCACATTAAGGTTTAAATTTCAAATCTTCATATTGTAGACTAACAAAGCTATAAATAGTTAAAATATATAACTTAACTTAATGTCTTAGTAGTACATGCTGAGAAGCTGATTGTCACAGGTGTTAAGTGTTCATGTTTTATGAATGTTTATTTTACCCTAGGCCGGCCCAGAAACATGCTTGGATGTTTGGATGGGTTAGGGTTAGGGTTAGGGACAGAGCCACTTGCCTTTCTGTCATCGCACTCGGTGTCACTCACTCCTCACATTCACACTAGAAACCCGACAGGGTGCGTCACAGGACACGGCATATCTGCGATAAGCACACATAATCACATCACGTTAGTCTCCCGGGGTGGCAGGTGGGCGGGACCGAAAGTGTGACGTAACGAGAATTTTAATGGAAAAAGGGGAAAGAGAGCAGGCTGTGAAGTATACATTTTTATAGCACCGATTTAAATAAAAACATATCGCCTCAAGCTAACATGAAAAGGTAATATCAATGAAATAAGTAATACCAATGAAACAAGTACATTTAAGCAGCTATACAAATAACTCTTGATTATGCAAGTTCCGGCTATATTTATAACTTCAACAATAAAGAAGAGCATGAAGTTAACAATATATATAAGTATGTATATAAGTCACCACACATGGACCAGGTCTTGACACTGGACTGATGATGTGAGTTAGTTTAACCCAGATTACACCATGTCTCTGTCATACGTGGTGACTCATAAGTCCACCTGTAAGGGGCCCACTACTCCATGAGTCAAATTACAGCGTTAGCAATGGCACTAACCTCCAACGAATTACGCTCTCTACTGTATAACTGCTTAACATCTTAGTGTGTGGGAGGCAAAATTATCTGTAACAAATAAAACTGTTTACACAGAGAGATGTTTGGCTAAATGCAGGCGGGTAGGACCCCAGTGATCTGCTTTTCATGATTTTTTTTATATGATGCCTTTCATTATGGACTGAGGACATGTTTTTTCACACGTCTTGAATGAAAAAACTACTATTAGGCAATGTCTGTCTAGAAGTGTGTATAAGTGTGGTTTTCTTAAATTTCAGATGAAGAGGAGCAGGCCACAAAGCCTTCTTTACCCTCCACATGAAACGCGAAACAAGCTACTTTCAGGTGCATTCTGGGAGTTGAGACAGACGGTAACCGTCACTTCAAAGCAACACAACATGGCATTGCTGTAATTAAAATGACTCTGTTCAGTAAAGAGGAAAATCTTCAAAAGAGTAAAAAACGTTAAACTGCTTGGCAACAGTAGTGGCTCTGCTGACAGAGTGAGTTTGCTTGAGAAAATGTCGCACACTATGTCAAGAGGCTCAGAAAAAGGGCAGAAGACTGCCTGATGCTTTGCGGTTTTCCTCAGACATGTTTCCATGCACCTCCATTCATCCGCAGCCTCCCCACTAACAGAACTGAGATAAAACATCAATTTGATCTGAGGAATGAATACAGAGCTGAATATGATACACTGTCATTTTAACTCCAGCCTGTTTAGCTTCAATGTCACCAGAAGAGACCGAGATCAAATATTATAGGAATATGGAGACGGCAGCTTTATCTTGAGTTGCTCCTGCTTGCTCTCAAGGGCTACAGTGATTCCTCATATCTTGCGAAAGCTCCAATAGCGAAACCTTCCCCTCGTCTTTCATTTTATCAAATGTTACATCTATCCACAGAGGCTTCTCCAGTGCAGGCTTGTGGTGAACTTGTGGGCTATCCTCAGGAAGTGCAGGGCACAAGGCAAAGAGCAGGCTGTTGTAGGACACACACTCACATAAGCAATCACACAGTGTAGGCAGACATCAGAAATGCTATTTGAGACACCATTGCACCTAAGCCAGGCAGGAATAAGATTTGAATAAAATGCAGGCAGTCCCCAGGTTATGAACAAGATCTGTTTTATAAGCCTGTCTTTAATCTTTAAGTCAAATCTGTAGGCAAGTCATAATAATAATAATAATAATAATATTATATTATTATTATTATTATTATTACATATGGTACCGCGTAATGTTTTCATGATGTCACAAAGCAGTGTGTGCGTTTGTTATTATGAACCATTGTCTTTAACTCGCATTTTTAATATAATAGGCTTTATGGCAGTCTGTTCGTTAGTACGATTTTTCTGTCGGATGTTGTTAACCCTGGGTCTGCCTGAGTTGAATCAAGTAGGGATAATTTATTTGTCCTTGTGAAGGATTTGGGCACTTGCCACCTACCCCATGGTGCTCTCAGTGAGAGACACAGACAGGTATACAGGTGAGAGCAAGCTTTGGGGTGACAGCGCAGGGTCAGCCAACATGCAGCGCCACTGGAGCCAACCACAACTCCAGTCAATACCTTAGAATATTTACTGGTTTAATTAAACCTTTGGCGGTTGGATTTTAAGCCCCCCCAACAGCAGCACCCTATCAACATGCCAACCACAAGTCCGCTGCATAGTCTGCGTGCCACCAGCTGCCTCGCAACCAGAGCGGGGGGCTCTGGGGTGGGGCTCTCCCGAAAGCTGAGCGCCGCCTGGCAGCCTCTGGCCTCTGCGGATCGCCCACAGGCAGCTGCTTAGTAATCATGCGGGCTCCCAAAAATCCACAGGGCCGAAAGCACAGCCAGCCTCCTAACGGCCCGTCAGTCACCACGTGTGCCTCACCGCCGCTCTCCTGTCCCACCACGAATTTTCCCGGCCTCAGCTCATTAATAATGATAGACATAAGTACTGATTTGCTGACCGAGACGTGTCTGACCCCCCCAGCACTCCAAACCCCAAAGCAGCCAGTGCGGCCGCCCGGGAGAGCTGTGGCCGTGTTCCTGAGTCTCTGCGGAACAAACACGAGCTTTAGGAAAGAGGAGAGGCACTCAGCCCCTCCAGCTGGCAAGCCTGCCTGCCTCTAACATGCTCCGTTCACAGCTGACTCTGATTGGCTAAACTCGAAGCAGCTGAAAGATTGGTGTCTGGGTTTGTGTTTTTTTTTTTCCTCTGAGATGTTTTGGCCATCACAGTCGGCGGTGTGCCCAGCAACAACAGCGAATACCACGGGTGTGAGCTCATAATATCGGCAGGAATTCACCCTCTCCGCTCTTGTGCCACACTGCTCCTGACACGCCGTCTCAGCAGATGACATTTTCAAACTGACATGTCGCCTTCTCTCAGTGACCGTGGAAGGATCATGTCTGTTGACGGCCACAACGCCTGGCCGAAATCATCATGATACCTGTGTGAGAAGTAAACTCCAACCTCTAATTTCCATCTAAGTAGCTCCCAATAGCATACACTGAGAGACAATATCCAGCCAGAGATGAAAAGAGCAGTTAGTTAGTAACTTGCTAATAATGCAAAGTAGTGTGTAGGTACTTGTTCTCGGGTGTGACAACTGTTTTAAATCCAGTGGACTTAGACCTGCTTAGTGGCTAGGTTGTTTTTTTTACCTGCAACTTAAACCAGGCTCTGATTCCACTAGCCGGCTCAGTCATTATTAGATTCGGTCGGCTGCCAGCATCCAATGAGCTAACACGAGCTAACAGGAACGGTGGCCTGGCATTCGGCTGTAATTTTCTGCAGCTCCTACTTCATTACATTCACACTGCATAAGCAGCATGAGTGGGTGGCTCTGAGCCTTGGGGAGCATCACACTGGCCTGAAGCCTCCACGCCTGCCGGCTTGATTCCCGCTCTGCGTTTGTAGAGTTCACCCTGTGTCTGCGGGTTTGCTCCCAGTCTGACAGCACTCGCTTTAGAGCCGCTGTTAGCGTATGATTAGGGGTGTTAGCGTGCACATCTGACGGGCTGGAATCGCGGCCAGTGACGGGCTCCAGGCTCTCTGCCTCCCTGTACCAGAAAACGGATAGGAGGACAAAACACTGAACATACCAGCCACAGCGGCCGACCGAAAATTCTAATTTTTCATTCCAAAAAGAGCGTTGTGCTGTTGGAAAGGGGGCAGAAGTAGCCTAAGGTGATATGAGGTTTAAAAAATTGGAGTTTCTTTTTGGGGTTGATTTTATAGCTCAGAGTTACGTTTAAAGGCATATAACTGCAGCCTAGAGTTTTATGCTGCTTGTAATTCAAGACACTTAAGTCGGGTGGATTTGTTTTCTAATTAGTCTGGTATATAACTTTTTACCAGAGGAATGAATCTCTAGTGTACGTACGCGTCCAGAGTGCTGTTTACACTTGAGTTATTTCGCACATTGAGAAACTGCTTCTAACAAGCATTTCTAACATGCTCCAAAGTCCCATTTACCTGCTAATTGCATGCTTAAGGTCGCATGAATTTAATTACGAGCAGCACTTTGTCGCTATTAATCTGAATGCAAACTGTGATGTCTGATCGTTTTAATACAAGATTTGTGAAAGTAAAACCATTGAGCACGGGTGCCCAGTGCTTACAGGTGTCTGTCAACCTTGGGTATTGAGAAACACTTTTTCGTAAATGCGCAAATTCCTGGATGTAATATAAGCTGGTCTCAAATACGGCGCAGCAATGACAACTCTCTGTCTCACTAGCGTGTATACTAAATTTAAAACCGATTAAGGTATTTGGTATAACACTTATGCAACTCTAAACGGATAAATGCACTGCTCGTAAATCATTTCCAAACACTTGGAACCTTCTTTTGCGTTATTATGAAGGGAGAATATTAAAAAGAAAAAAAAACCCAAAGTATAATATTACCGTTTACAAGAAGGAGAGAAGCATCCTGCTAAAAAACGAGCTGGCGCTTGTTAATGAACCATGAAAATGTCGAGGACAGGCCGGGATTAATTAACAGGCCTCCAGACTGTTGATAAGGAGAGCCGGCGAATGGGAAGAGCTCGCACCCTCGGTCTGGCTCCGGGTCCGAGCGCACACGCACTCAGACTGGGAGAGTCAGCTGCTCGCCCCTCTGCAGTATTTCTGTGGTTAGTCCTTCTCCAGTTTTCTCGTGAGCAAACTTGGCTCTTGTTCAGTGAGCTATCTTTGTTTTTCGAATTATTCCTGCTGAAATTTGCAGCTGGAGAAGTACACGTTCTTTACAAAGTGGCTCAGATTCAAGATATCGGCAACAGAAATATTTCAGTCGCATGAGAAAAAATGAATATTTTGTACCGATGCAGGCAGTTAGTATGGGATAGGAGGTGGCTGGGAGATGGCACGGCTGATCTCAAGGTCTGTCGAGGTACCTGCGGTACCTGCAAACCTTCAGCAGATAATGTTTAATATAATCCATGTCACCGTCACATGGTGGTTGTATGTCACGGTCCCTAGAGGCTGTGGTGGTATGTTCTGGAAAGCGACGATCCCAGGCCACATGCCCTCCACGCTGCTTGCTAAGATGCAGTAGGTCAGGAGATTAGCCATCATGCCTTGTTCCATGTCTCTTCTGCAGGCTAACTGCATATTATGGAATACATTTCAGCGTCAGATTTATTAACGTAATCAAGCTTGAATCACACATGAATAAATCACATGTTAAAATGTTTATTTCATCCTACAGAACCATGCAGTGATCTCACATCCTCCAAGATTGCCCCCCAGTTTTGTGTGGAGCTTGCATGTTCCTCTGGTGTCTGTGTGGTATCTCCTCTGGTATCTGTGTGGTATCTCCTCTGGTATCTGTGTGGTATTACTCCCGCTGTGATTTGGGTGACCAGGTGTCCCTAATCCCTCATTCTAAGTGTGTGTCCTTCATTCTTATACTACAAACCATATCCGACTCTAAATACGACTTTACTGATTGATTGGTGTCACAACCCTGCCTGCTGCTCTCTGAGGTTTGGTGTTTAAGCAGGTGTAGCTGGTTACTCTTTATTGCCCAGCTCTTCCCCCCGGGGGGGGGGGGGGGGTGTTAAGGGCCCCTGGTAGGCGTCTCCCCACCTGACTAGTATCTTTTGGATAGTTTACCACATACTGATTCTCCAGCATTTAACCTCCCTCTGATGTCTTAACTGAAATGTACTCTAAGTTTACTCCATGTCTGTGCTCCCTCTAACGTAGGGTTGCGCTGAGTAGGTGGCACCCTAGGCAGCTGCTTAGGGCACAGGATTGCCCGGCTCGGGCTACATGCACTGCTTTAGCGGGCGATGAAGTGCTAATGATAGCGGTGATTAACGTCACCCATTCAGACCTAATGCCGTCCCGCTCCATGTCTCGACCTGCCCGCGGTTAGCCTCACAAATTCCTAAACTCTTCCTGTCTCACATCCCCATCTGGGAAACGGTGCTGGATGGAGGTCCTGTCTCCTTTGCCGGCCTCTCCTCTGCGCTCTGGTCACAGCTCGCCGGTGCTGCAAAGGTCTCATGTGGAAGTGATTTCTGCGCCCGTGTCCGCCCCACTGCCCGACGCGAGCCGGGGAGAGAGAGAGAGGCCCGTTTGCAGATTCAGGTTTAGCAAGGGAGAGACAAGCCGAAACAGAGACACTCCACATGGAGCTGGCGAGGCAGCGTTCCAGCACCTCTCTGCGATCTGAAACCGTACCCTTTGTATCGCTTTAAATATCACTTCATCACTGGATTAAAACAAAGGGTGAGAGAGACAGAGACGTGGCCAAGACTAATGGCGTGCCGGGTGAGCGGCACCGAGCCACTTCCACGCAGCTCCGCCGGGCCAAACCAAACAGAACTGGCCCACTCAGCACTTCTCTTTGTAGCTGAGTGCCGGACTGTCTGGACGCAGCCTCTCCTTTGAGCGGAAATGTCTGGCGACAAGTGTGAGTGGGACGCTAGGTGCGCAGCGGAGCGCCCCTTGGTGGTCAGTGAGCATTCAGACAGTCCAGGCTAGATGGGGGATGCTTTGCTCCCCGGGGCAGATTGTTAGAAAGCTGGACCATACAGGCTGAGCTTAGCCCTGTTCCCCTTCATTAAAACTAAATGTTCAGCCTAAGTTGGTGTCTGGCGGCCGCCGCCTGTCCCGCGGTCTGGTCCCGCCCCCTCCGCATGTCCCACGGCCTGACCCCGCCCCCTCCGCCTGTCCCGCAGTCTGACCCCGCCCCCTCCGCCTATCCCGCAGTCTGGCCCCCCAGTCCCGCGGTCTGGCCCCGCCCCCTCCACATGTTCCGCGGTCTGGCCCCGCCCCCTCCGCATGTTCCGCGGTCTGGCCCCGCCCCCTCCGCCGCCCCGCCTTCACGCTGATGCCGCATCTCCCGCTGGGCTCCACCTTTAGCCTATTTGGCTGGTGTTGCCGGGGGCCTCCCACGCCACCCATGCATGAAGGAATTCTCTGAGTCACTGACAAACCTCCCGGGGATGGCCGCCTTCTCTGGAGGAGACGGGAAGAGGGAGAGAGGCTGAAGGAGGAAGGGAGAAATGGATGGAGAGAGAGAGGCTGGGAGAGAGAGAGAGAGAGAGAGAGAGAGACAGGCTGGGAGAGATACAGGCAGACAGAGAGGGGGCTAGAGAGGCAGACAGTTGAAACACATGGATGAAGAGCGATGGAGACAGAGAGTGTGGGAGGGAAATGCGGACAGATGGAAAATTGGGAGAGAGAGAGAGGGAGGGAGGCTTCTGCACTGCTACCATTGCCAACATCTGCATGTTCATGTGCATGTGAACGTGTGTTTACGTGCATATCATGGCATGTTTGCATTTGCGAGTTCATGTGCACATGTTGGTGTCTGCATGTTCCAGACTTTGTGTCCGTATCTGTGTGTTCACGTGCATGCGTCTGCATGTTCACGACTGCGTGCTCATGTCTGCATGTCTGTGTCTGCATGCTCATGCGCACATATCGGTGTCTGCGTGTTCAAGACAGCGTGTTCTTCTTTGAGACTGTGTTGAGCTTGCGTTTTCACAGGCACATGTTCCTGTCTTCATATTTGGGCCTGCGTTAGTGCCTGCACGTTCGCATGTGCATGTGAGCACAGCTGCGACTGGGACACATCGCCGCCAGCGCCGGTCGACTCGGGGTATCGGAAAATAAAACACTCAGACGCTGTGGTGCAGCTGCTGCTCCGGGGAAACTGGGAATCGGCTGGCGGGTTGAGATGTGGGTGCCGAAAAAGCAGCCCACCCCCGTGGTGAAGGAGCCCCAAAGCGATGGAGGCTGGGCTGAAACGGGCCTGCTCCACCGGCAAGGGCATGCGACTCCTGCACAGCAGCCTGAGCGTGTCGCTTCCTGCAGCGGCCCGCTGCCGCTTCCGAACCCGGCGCCGTTCCTCGCCGTCTCTGCCGGATGACCTCTTACTGCTGCGTTAAGCAGGAGATCTTCCCAGCTTTCTTGCTCAGACTTGCTCCACGTCGCTTGGGGATCACGCTCCGCTCGTTCCCAGAGGTGCTGCTATTTCGGTGCGCCCGCATGTTTATTTAAAAAGGCGGCTTGCTCTCCCGCATAGCCCCCTCGCTCTCCCTTTCACTTGCTCGGTCCCCCCCCCCCACACACAAACACCCCCTCTCTCTCATTCCACCACCCACATCTCCATTCAATTTCAAAGTCCTCCTTCTGCACCTGCAAATCCTTCCAGACAATGCGGCCCGGACCGGCCCGTTGTGTGCGGCCAATCGGAACAGTGAAGGAACGCCTCCCTCGGATCGGGCAGGAATCCTGAGAACAAACGGGCAGGCCAATAGAAAGTTTTTTTTTTTGGGCGGGGGGGGGGGGGGGGCGTTAGATCAGAGGGGGCCTGTTGATTATCACAAAGGACCTCTTCTGTTTTAGTTTCCCAGCGAGCGTCAGTAAACAGAGCGGCGGATTTCAGCACTTTTCTCTGGGCCGGAAAAAACGGCCCGCATTCAGCTGCGGGACAGGCAGCCATTCAGCAACACCCAGCAGCCCCCCCACACCTTTCTCTTTTCGAAAAGTATGTGCTTTCCGTGATTAAACCCAAAGGGACTGCACTGAGCGGCCAGCTCGTTTACTAATGCCTGGCTCAGCGTCGTAAATGAGGCGGCTAATTGCAAACTGGGTCATTAAGAGAAAGTTTAAAGTAGAACTTTCGGTAGAGGGACGATTGTTTATTTTTTTTTGTGATGTTTATGTTTTGAATTTACCATGCATGCTATCAGCCATTTATGCATCTGCATATGAGAATGGAGCCCCTTACTTACAAGGACGGCCTTTGCTGCTGGAATCTTTAGCTACCTCAGTGAGGGCACAGCCTTCCGAACTGGCGAGTAGCTTTGGATAAAAGCCTCCCTTGGTCTGCTGCAGTTACGGGTAGCTGGTGTCAGTGCATATTTGACAGATGCTGACACGTTGTTGAGTAACTCTTTCCCTCAGTAAAAGTGACGGAAATGGCCGTCATTTTTAACGGCTTTACTGTGCGCCCCGACACGCGGCGACGCCCCCCTAGAGGAATGATTGAAAGTCTTGCGTGGTGAACGCGGGAAGTGACTCACGCTGACTCGCCTCAGGGACACCCGAGAGGGACCGTCAGCGACGCTCCTGACAGGTTAACTCCTTCCCAGACCCACCGAAGGCCTCTTTTGGCCAGGCCTCAGGTAAACCGGAGGAATATTTTGCATGGTTTTACATAATAGCTTCTCTCATGTTCCATATAGAGTCATGGCCAGATTGGAAACCATGACAGGAAGCAGGAAGACATTTACTCCACATTCACTGTATTACGCAGAAGCTCATGTCGTACGAGTGAGGTCCTAGATCTCCAGTCTGACACTGAGCACTCACACGCCTGCTAACTTGTGGGTAGTTTAAGGCACCTATTTTACTAAACTGCATGCCTTTTGACTGCAAGAGGAAAGCAGCGTCAGGGAAACCCACATCCCTACAGGTGTGACGCTCCTGGGCAAGGCACCTGAGCCATCAGACTCAAACTCACCTTTTTCACCCTATTGTCCAGCTAGATATTTTACAGGAAGCACCAGACGGAGGGTGATGATGGCGGAATGCTTCCTGGCAATCCAATGCGTAACCTTGTACCCATCAGCAGCTGGACTGGGGACGAAGCTCAGGGAGCTGCACCCGGTGGGCCACCCGCCTCCCCAAATCCGATATAGCGCCCTCCCGCCTTTTTATTTGGCAGATGTCATTCTGAAGGCAATTAGTGCATTTCCCCAGCTGCTGGGGTATTGTCCATGAGTGCACCATAAAGGTACCATTAAAAAAAGCAATTAGCAGTGCCATGGTGCTAAGTGTTAATGAGTGAAACATTATTCTGTAATTTATCTGTGTATGTTTTTTTTTTACATTGAGGAGCCGTGTGCAGATGCATATGATATATAGGTAATACTTATTTATGAGAAACAAACATTTCACACTTCACATAGCAAGGGCCCTCTGGCTGCCAACCAGTTGATCGGGTTTGACAGGTTGATCTTCCAGCTGATAGTAACAACCAGACCTCCCCTCCCCCCCAACCTCAATCAGCAAAGCCTATTGTGGGGAAGCCCCCCCCCACCATGACTTGGTACCTCTCTGGATAATTTTCATAAGGTTGATTGAGGCATGAAGTGATGTAATAGGCTTTTTGTTTTAAAATAGAAGGGTATATAACAACAGAAGGGTATATACCCATGGAAGGGTATATAACAACAGAAGGGTATATAGCCACGGAAGGGTATATAACAACGGAAGGGTATACAACAACAGAAGGGTATATAACCACGGAAGGGTATATAGCAACAGAAAGGTATATAACCACGGAAGGGTATATAACTGCTGCCTTCCATCTCCTGAGTTCTGGTTTGAATCCCCTCCCCTCCTGCGGGGTGTGCATGTTCCCCCTCTTTCCTCCTGTAGACAATAACCATGTGGTTAGGCTCTGTTATGTCCCTAAATGTCCTCCTAGTGCATGTTTGTGGCCTGTGGTGGACTGATATCCCATCTAAGCTGTTCCCCTTTGTGTGCCGAATTTCCAGGGTCAGTGACTCCATACTGGAATCAGGTGGACTTCTGTGCAAACTTTTACATGCACAGACACAGACACTCAGGTATACAGTGAACGTCACGAATGCCACATGTGTGGATTGCAGATGCTCTGCACGAGCCTGCTCGCATTTCACACACACACACATACACATATATCAATTACACAGCAAGCAGGTAAGTGCCAGATTTCATTTTTGGGAATAATGCTTCATTTTACAATGAAAAACAATGGCTCAAAGCGCTTTCTCCTGCGTGCGTTAATACCTCGATATGACATCTTTCTCAACATGCAAAGCCTGTTTCGACTCGCAGAGACTTTACGTACATACCTCTTTAATCCAAAGCAGAGTTACAATAACATTTAGTAAACACAACACATAGCATTGAAATTCCTGATTATGTGCCTATGAACTAATAATGGAATAATTTCTGATATGAACACCTACATTTGTTAGGTTCATGACTAAGTGAAAAGCCTTTTCACATGTATCTGGCTGCGAAATGTAAAACAAGAAGGTTACAAACTGGCAAAAATAATTACCATAACACTAAATCCCTTACAGGGTGTCGGCTGAATCACTCCAGGAACATGCTTCATAGTAAAACTGAAAGAATCAACATTAACAAACGTGTTCAGTGTTAAACCCTGGAATCCTGCTGCTGAAATGGGAGATACGGCCCACATGGGCAGCGAAGACGCCGTCTGACTTAATGTGGGGGGGGTCAGCATCCCCCATCCAGCCCCAGGGCATGGCAGTACCGGCCATCACAGGGAACACCCCACTGAGCCCCTGGCAATCCACCTCGCCCCCCCAGCCTTCGAGAGCATCTCCCACCAGCCGCTGGATGAGCTATGGACGAGACACTGGACAAGCAGCGGGACGAGCAGCAGGACACGGGACAAGCAGCGGGACGAGCCACTGGATGAGCAGCGGGACGAGCAGCAGGACACAGGATGAGCAGCGGGACAAGCCACTGGATGAGCAGCGGGACGAGCAGCAGGACACGGGACAAGCAGCGGGATGAGCCACTGGATGAGCAGCGGGACGAGCCACTGGATGAGCAGTGGGATGAGCAGCAGGACACGGGACGAGCAGTAGGACAGCAGCGGGATGAGCAGCAGGACACGGGACGAGCAGTAGGACAGCAGCGGGATGAGCAGCAGGACACGGGACAAGCAGCGGGATGAGCCACTGGATGAGCAGCGGGACGAGCCACTGGATGAGCAGTGGG
>JAODKN010000021.1:8811347-8826961 GCA_026774425.1 Petrocephalus zakoni | reverse complement strand
CACTGGGCTTCCTTGTTAAGGGGTTAGTTCTATGATCTTACTGAAGAGCATCTCAACTTAATAAACGTGCCGTGCAATAAGCAGACTGCTACAGAAGATGAAACAGATAGCTGCCGTATGCTTGAAATTTAACTTTGGATTAAGTTAAAAACAAGATGGTGACGTCATGGCGTAAGGTGTCTTTCTCACATGAAATTACAAAGAGCGACTGAAGAGAGGTGTTTACCTCTGTTGCGATACTCGCAGTGCAGGTCGCCCTAGTCGGAGCTTCACGCCAGTCTGTGTTTACATTTGCTGGCGGCTGTGGCCCTCTGTGGATATTAACGAAGTCATTCCCATCACACTCAGATTCACTAGGCCTTCGGTCTGAAACTCTACACTGTACATGGGGGGGGGGAGGCAGTCTACAGGGAGCAATATTCCAAGGAAAGAGAACAACAGCCTGTATTGACCATGCTGGCATGGTGTCACCAGCTGGAGCCCAACAAACACAGCGAGCAGAGTGGATAAAGCGGCGCGCCAGGCTATCGGAGCACACACAGGCACACAATCAGCCGGAAGCCACATCGCCTGCGCTTCACGCCCACCCTGTTTGCTCCGGTGCCGGCCGCGTGCCTAATAGATCGGGCTGCCTTCCGTCCCTTTCCGGTAGGTTGATAAACACCGCAGCACAAAGACCAAGAGTGACCCTCGGCCCTGTTGGTCGGCTCCTCCCGCCTCTGAAAGTGAGTGCTGTCAGATCTGCAAGATTAACCCCAGCACCTCCCCACCAGTCACTGTTCCTTCTTTATACCCCTAGGTCTGATTTTTACCCTCCACCCTTAGTGACGGAGTTTGTGTTTTGAACTCTGTAATCTCTCACTGGAGAGATTGCTCAGCCGGTAATGAGTTAATCTGCAGGCAGAGAAGAAAAACTCATTCAGAGGCTCACTGCTAAGCACCCTTCCTGTTCAGTCCAGTTGCCCCTCCGCTGTAAGCCGGTACATAAGCTCAGCATCCTTACATGGTGAATTAAAATAGCATGAATGTTGCACTAGAGAAAGGAAAACATGTGTGAGATTGCTGGGTGAGGGAGTCCTTTGTCAGAGCTGGATACGACCCTGTGTACGCTCTCGCATGGCGGAGTACAGCGTGTCACTGGTGATACCTTGGAAGCTGCACAGCTCTGAATCGCTGTTCCAGAAGACAAAGGACCTCCAGCAGAAGGTCATCGCTGAAGGAGGGAAAAAAGCTGATTTTGGTTATAATAATAAAAGGTAATTCACGCTGATAAATTTGCAACTTCAAACAAACGCGCGGCTATAAATCAGTGGAGATCCTACAGCTAATCAAAGCTGCGTGATTATGGTTATGAAAAATACGGACCTAATCAAGCTGGACCCCAGCAGTATGCATGGCTTCACACTGAATGGGAGAATATGTCTGCTGTCTGCAGAGCTGTCTCTGTCCACCAGCTGCTGGGACCGCTTTCACAGGAAGTGGGGGGGGGGTGATCAGCCAGGCCTCTGCTCACCTCCCAACATTTGTGAGCTTCCCGTGGCTGGTCATGTAACCACGAGTTAAGCGCTCCGGGCCTGGGAAAGGCCCTATTATTCATTTAGCGTGTCGAGGTGAAAGGTCACACACTTGCAGAGATGGACAGCTGTTCGGCTGGATGGGGGCAGCACACCTCTGTATGTTCATTACCCTCCTATCATCCGTTTAGCTTAATTACACCAGAGCAACATGGGATCTATTAATACAACATGTCAGTGTTAAATTCATTATTACAACTATATTTCACACTTAATTTCAGTAATATTCAACAATTTTATATGATAAACTTCAAGTTAACATTTTTATGTATTCATTACTTTTTTATTTAACAAACTTTCAAACATTACTTCATGAAGAAATTCATGAAGAGTTTTTTATAAGTTTAAGAACTTCCTCTAAGGGTATAAGAATGCCACTTATGGTTATATGCTAATTTGAATGCTAAGCTTTATAAGCGATGTTTATATGCAGACATGGGATATGAAATCGTGCTAAAAAAATAGTCACCTCATTTCCTTTAAAGGCAGAGACACACGAGGTTGCAGGGACAGAGAATATGAAAACAGAGTGACAGAAACAGTCACTGTCTACAACCAAACGAGAGCTGAAGCAGTGATTCCTGGAGAGAAGCCCGACCTCATGGCTCTCAGGCTGTCAGTCACACACTCAGTCCTGAGCTGGTGCCTCATGGCAGCCCCAGACTCTGCTGAACAAATTGCAGGACAAACAGCCTGCAGGGGTCACTTGAGTGCGGGTCATCGCGGGTCATCGTGGGTCATCGTGGGTCAGCGCGGGTCAGCATGGGTCAGTGCGTGGCACCTGATGAAGAGCTCCATCGGGTGGAGTTGAAGCTTTGCTTCTTCATTTGGTTTGGAATTTTTAGGGAAATGTTATTTCATGTTATTTCTGTAATAACTTTATAACCTATAACTTCAAAAACCTTTTTTTAGTAAGACAACGTCGAGACCAGCTTTCCATTAGCTATTGAAAGACTGTGTTTCCAGATTTGCAATTGGTTCCCCATGAAGAACATAAAACTGAAAGTTATACATATACTATTATTTGACGTTATACTTCTATGATACTTGGCCAGTGATCCACAGCACATACTGTACATGTCCTGAAATGAATGTCTTTGTGGAACTGGAACACAGAGCGATCCATGGGGGGGCGTCACACTGGCTCCCTGTGCTTCCTGGCTTTGAACACGCTTACACACGTGTGCTTATAATGTTATAATGGTGCACGGTGAGCAGCTCCTCTTCTCATCTCGTGTTAATGCATGGCCTCTTAAGCCAGCTTTCCTCTCGGCCCATGGCCAGCCTGAGGTTCGGACTGAAAAACCCAGCTTTAGAATTATCCATTCATGGAGCCTATCCCAGATGCAAGGCAGGGAATTAGCCCAGGATGAGGAGCCGACCCATTGCACACCATTCACCATTTCCAACTCCAATTGACCTCAGCATGTTTTTGGACTGTGGGGGGAAACCGGAGTACCTGGAGGAAACCCCACAAGGACGCAGGGAGAAGATGCAAACTCCACACACATGGATCCTGGGCGGAGACTCGAACCCTGGTCCCGAAGGTGTGAGGGGACCATGCTAATAACAACTGTTCCAACTTTTATATTTTATAGGAATGAAAGCCTAAAGACGTATAGATGATCACATTCATTTTTTTAAAGCTGCTTTTCCAGTCCAGTGCCGCAATTTTAATTAAATGTTTTTGAATATATTTTCCTTTTTGCCACAGAAAATGAAAGGTAATTATACAGGATAAAAACAGTGTAATATTATAAACATATAATCACTGGTACTGGCCAATACGGATTGCAGCTGATTGACAAGCAGAAATATCTTATTAGAAACAAAATAAATATGATTAATAGGTAGGTAGGTAGCCCGGCTTTGTGGCCGGTTACATGCCTGTGAATGTGGTGCAGTGTGTGAAGTACTTTGCTTGTTATTGGTTCTGCATATTTAGCAGCTCAGCTGTGCATTTACCTTTGGCTAAGGTTTTTTTTTAATTAGGAATAGCACACAGCGCAGTGAAAGAATGTCAGGAAAAAGGGAATGACTTGGCCTTCCCGGGCCCGACGGGATGGGAGGATTAATCCTGCAGCGGAAAGGCAGCCACAAAGCCGGGCTCGGCGCATTCATCGGCCGCTCATTGTTTAGGCCCCGGCAGCTCCTGCTCGGCGACACACAAAAGCAGCACGCACAATGAGGAGTCCCGCATGAAAGAGGAAGACCTTCGGAGGGCGGGGGAGGTTCCTCACGACCCTACAAAGCAGGGCACAGCCAGGAGGAGGTGCAGGAGAGGGCCAGGGAGGCAATTACTGCATTAATATGCATTTTCTGGCCTTGTGGAGAAGGTCACGCCGGCTTTTGGTCTTGGGTCTGAGCCGGGTTAACGAGGCGCTGGTCCCACCCCTGGGAAGCCCTCCTAGTGTCACTGGGGAGGGACCACCAGGAGGGTAGCAGCTTGTGCACGGGCTGCCTCTGCGTTCGGGATGAAAGGTGCGAGCTGCGCTATTCTCCCGGCTTTCAAAAGCGAGGGGAGCTGGGGCGAGGTGAGCCGGAAATCCCTAGCGCGGGGTGGCGAGGCCCACGGGTGCCGGGGAGATCATGTCCCAGGGGGCTGTGTTATTGGTGGCTTGGGGCGGGAGGGGGTCACCGTGGCCTCACACCTGCAGGTGTGGCACCTGCGTGCGTGTATGTGCGTGTATGTGCGTGTATGTGTGTGTGTGTGTGTGTGTGTGTGTGTGTGCAGTTTGCCTGTTCTCCCACTATTTGTGTCTGCTTTCTTCCACCTACAATCCAAAAACATGCAATTAGTTGAATTAGTCACAATTAGCCAAACGAGTCTCCAAATTGCCCATAATGTATGTGTGTCAGCCCAGGGCAGGACTGGGCGTCCCCTTCCTTATTCCCCCGGGCCCCCCCGCTACCCCGCACCGCATGAATTCTTATGGAAATGGATGGAGCACTTATTCTGTGAAATATGCCATCGACTTCCCCGGTCATTTCATGAACGACGGAGTTCAGCGATAATTATAGTGCTGCTATTGGAGGAAAACGTCTCTAATGAGATGGTTTATTTTGGTCTTAAATGATGTATTTAGGTTCTTTATGTGATACTATTATGTTATTGCCTGTCAGCTTAACAGATGCTAATTAATGTAATTATATTGGGCATCACACATCAGTAATCGCCACAGGGGCTGTGCTGGAGGTGCAATATGGAAGACGGAAGGGTGGATGATTCCATTGGCAATTAAAAATCCAATAATTGGTATAAGTCGCCTTTTCTGTCCTCTTCTCCCAGCTTACTGGTTCGGGATGGTGCAGCAGGACTCTGCTCACCAGCTTCCAAAAATTGACTTTATATTTCATTTAATATGTGTCAGAGATGAAGCATGGTCCAATCTTCATCTGCCCTGCCCCACCACATCTGGCCATTGTTCAGGTGAATCGTCTCACGCTTCCAGCCTGAAGAAACCACGTGCTCCTGTAAGCCGTGCCCCAAGACGGCCAGTCTCAACCAGGCAATAAGCTATCATGCAGTTTCTCACCTAACCCATGATTATAATGGTATCTATTCCATGTCATTGCAGAAGGAATATTTAAAAAGTAGCACATATCTATTCATTAGCTACACGTAATTAATTTATTTTGATCACAAATTATACAATACATACTTCCATTTTCTTGGTTTCTGAAACTCATCGCAGACTTATGCATAATCTACGCTTATATTGCTGTTTTGATGAGTATGTCCATGAGAGATTTATTGTTTATATTCATAAAAAAAAAATTCAGGATTACGTTTGCTAGTTCAGTTTGTAATGCCCAGAAAACCTCACTGTAGTTACAGTGGGGATATAAAATATTTTTATTTACAACTCAGCTTTGAAGGAAAGAGATATATGTTAGGGAGAGAACTGATCCAGGATCGAAAGGTCCCAGAATGTATATCATAGAAAGGTGTCATGTCACGTGAAAACCAGAATCAAGTAGAATTCCCTCATGTACTCTTTGATTTGTCTTTGGTGTGATGCTGCTGGACGGACACGGCTGCACTCATTGCCGCCCCAAGGCCTGGCTAACGGGCTTAGCTGATGTCACTGCCCGACGGGTCAGAGCGGGCCACCACTGATACATATGCTGCCTGGGTATTAAGGTTTCCAATAAAGAGACTTGATATACCACCAAGGGTGCCCCCGGCTGCGGGACAGCGCCAATGCATGACTCATCCACTGTTGGGCACGCGATGCTCTTCAGATGGTAATCTGCTCTCTGGGAATGTGCAGGCTCTCGCAGTTATAGGGTAACTGAGGATATTAACACAGGGGCAGGGGGTGGTGCTCACAGGGATAAAATCTCGCTCAAAGGGAAGCTGGGTGTTTGGGGGGGACATTCGAGTCCTGGGACCCACTAGATGCTGTCATATCATCGGGATCGTTGTGATTTGGCCCCCTGTTTCTCCAGACAGAAGTGGGTACTCTGTGACCTTGACGCATCATAGAGAATGGGTTGGTTGAAACAAATTCTTGGTCTAGATTTGTACTTTCTGGACCTGAAATATCCACCTCCGGAGAAGAGTAACGGGACTCTCTTTACGTACATAGACAATGAATGGGCAATTTTATTGTCTGGATTGAAGTGCTTTAATCCTAAATGCCATGTGAAGATAATTCGAGCAGGTAGGTGAGTCGCAGAATGAGGCATCACACTTGCTGAAGCATCATCAAATTTTGTTGCTCGTGTACAAATGATACACAACAAGCATTAGCAATGATCAGTTCACATCACTGCAAAGTGAATAGTGTAAGCTCGTAAGATAAAAGAACGGTAATAAAGAATAAGGAACTCACTCGTTCATATTGCATAGAATTATTTCCAGTGCAGGGGTTGGGGTGACCCTGGGAGGGATGCCAGTCTATAGCAAGACACACTCAAACACTATGGGCAATTTAAGGATATGGGTACACCTACAAGCTTATCTTTGGACCGTGGAGCGAAATCAAAGTACCCGGAGGAAACCCGCACACATATAAGAGGTAACACATGCAAATTCCAGTCACATGGCAAGGCGAAAAGCAGCCCACAAAGAGCTAGGCGTGAGGCGGAACTGCCCCCCACTGAGCTGCCGTTTTTAATCACAATTCACAGATAAAGTATTGACTAGCTGTTGACTTGATCTCACTGCTGTTAAGAATGCATCACGCTATAAAAATTGTTTCTGAAGTGAAGGTGATTAATCGTCATTGTTGACGCGCCACAGCACGCAACAACAAAATGTGTCCTCTGCTTTTAACCCATGTGACAACGTGTCACAGCTGGGGGCAGCTACATTAGCACCCGGGGACAATACCTTACGGGTCAGGGACCCGAACTGGCAATCTTTTGATTACATGGTCACGTCCCTAACCACTATACCACCTTCCTGGCCAAAAGCAAGCCTATTGCCGTGACATTGTTCCACAATGCCGTGACTCGGATTCGAACCGAGGTTGCTGCGGCCACAACGCAGAGTACTAACCACTATACGATCACGGCGAGCTACATAGGCTCCTGATCCCGATCCCAGGCAGCACATTGTTATGTTCCTCATACCTATATGTAGCCATGTGCTCATCATGACGACACTCGCGGGCTCCGCCCCTACCTTGGCTGGGCCATTCTGTGGAAGCTTCAGTTTGCCATTATAATAAGACTGCAGTGATGATACTTGTAATTTTCCAGCTTGACCTTAAATATATGGTGATGGGGGTGGGTGGGGGTTGTGTTCATTCCGATCCCCAAGGGCGTCAGAGGAGCATGGAAACCCCGGTGGATTCAGGGGGCCCAGCACTTGACAGGCATCTATTAATATGTAAAGTTATACATAAAATTGGACGGGGCGGGGGAGTAAGGTGGCATTTTGGTATGGGACACAGAAATTCCAGGGATGCCCCTAAGTGTGCTCACCCCTCCCCAAGTGCTGTGGAGTCTGCATACCCCCCATGCTGTGTGCGTTTTCTACGGACCCCGTCGTGCAGTTCAGTGAACTGTAACACGTTAGTGCATGCTTCTGCCTGTGGTGCACTGCCACGTTAGTGCATGCGTCTGCCCTGTGGTGCACTGCCACGTTAGTGCATGCGTCTGCCCTGTGGTGCACTGCCACGTTAGTGCATGCGTCTGCCCTGTGGTGTACTGCCACGTTAGTGCATGCGTCTGCCCTGTGGTGCACTGCCATCCGGTCCTGGCTGTCTCCTGCCTTCATCACCTCCGCTACCTATGATTGGTTCCAAGCCCCTAATCAACCTGGCCTAGGTATGCAGAGGATGGATCGACACATGACTGTGGTAATAATGGTGTCATTATGAAAGTCTGAGTGCCAGTCACCTGTATTATTAATCAGAGTTAAGCAGACGTTTCCCGAGTCTGACATTTCAATGGATGGTTGCATTACTGACCAATGGCTATTGTAACTATTATGGGAGAAGACAGATTCCTTAATTTTGGGTCTAAATGCAAAACAACGTGCAATCAAAGGAATGTGTCACAGCTGTGTGGCTTAATTAATGCGTGCGGCACAGCGTGAGGCAGCGAGCTGGCCGGCTTCATAGCGCAGCAAGGAACACAGGCCTGTCACTCAGTGGCGGGGGCGTTTAAAAAGAGGCAAAGTCACAGCAGAACCCCCCCACCGGGGCCCTGGGCACAGAAAGGCTGTCAGATCAACCAGGGGAAAGGGGCCGACTGGAGGAGGGGCCCGCAACAGGGGATTGTGGGAAAAAGTGCCAATTGTTTGCTGGCTGAGGCCTATGCAAGGTTGATGAGGGAGTTGGGCGATTATGGTTGGGATAAAGGATTCCTGTATCATCTGGCTGGCAAAAGGAACACTTTCTGCAAATAATCGTGTAGTGTCCCCGCTCTGTTAGCGCAGGACAGGTGAGCACAGCGTAATAAGGCCTGTCAGGGAGGTGTCACCTGACACAGGGCAGCTAGTTCTGGGCTCGCTCCCACCCATACCAAAGGATTACGTGACGGTGTGTCATTTAGCCAACAATTAGTTGGACAATTAGGCACTATGGAGGATAATATTACAACTTGATAATGGAAACACTGTGGGACCCATTGTTGGGGTGTGCCGACAAGGAAACAAGCTCTTCCAGGGCATACAAGGCCATAGGCAGCTTTTTATTCAAACCCAGGTAAAACAGCTATGAAGCATGCAAATGAGCAGAATTAATAACTGGAAGCTGATGCATAATCAATGACACTGGTACATAATATATGAGAGGCTGTGTGCTGTGAGTCGCAAGGTCCCCGGGAATCCCAGGCTGCTGAGTGATGTCACCTTTGAGCAGGACCCAGGGGCCATCTGACCCTGTTTTCTTAAAAATGTATGTCGCTTTGGATGAATGCATCGGGCCAATAAATAAAGCGTTCTGGAATAATATAAATAGAATATATTTTTAAATTCAATAAGTACCCAAGTGCTACAGCATAGAGCAGCATTGGATTTTGGAGGGGGGAGCCAACTTAATAATTTAAATACAAAGGTCTATTTATTTGGCCAGTTGGATGAATGAATCCAAATTAAATATTGAGGTTTACACGTCCCCGGTGTCCCGCAGGTTTCTACATCCCCTACTCAGCTGTCAAAGTAGCCAAAATAGGATTCGTTTTAGTTTCTGACTTGCATGCAGAAGCTGAACAGGTTCTGGTGATCTTCGATACCATCTCTTCATCACATTTGATACCGTGGATGGCGGCGTTATCGATAACTCTGCTGGGAGAGCCACCGCCTCACTAGGCCGGCTCGCTCTCTGTTTACATTTCCCAATCAATCCTCAGCACGTCTGCATTCTGGCGGGCACGGTGACTCACCGGGTATCACTGTTGCCTCGCGTGTCTGAATCTGCCCCGCCCTCACTCATGCGAGTTTCCGCTGGCTACTTTGGTCTCAGATTTCCCCAGATGTTCAGATAAACTGGGGAATGTTTTCAGGTTACATGCGTGAAAGTTATTAAGCGTGTGAACATGTGGATTCTGTATTTAACTAGTTTCCTCAGTCAATTGTAAAATAGCCAGAGCACCAGTGAGCTGTCGCTGTGCCGCCGATGCTAATTAATCTCATGCCAATTATTCCTTGTGTATAATCTGTGAGTTGATTTGTTGTTATTAATAAAATAGCTAAAATATCAGCCGGACAGCTTTTTATAGCCCTTGAGGAACCCAGAGTCAGAAGTATGATTGTTCTAGGTCCACAATGGGCTCTTATGCAGCAGTCATAATTTTGTAAGAATTTCTCAAGCAAAATACTCAGCTGTGCAATGTGTGGATTTTGACAGTAGCTTTAGATGAAGTGAAACTGCTTCCTTTATTTGATCACATGAGGAGTTTGAAGCATGATGCGGGATAGCCTGTCGCATTATTCATTCCCGCTATGCATGTGTCCCGTTTGGTGATCTGTCTGCCTGATCTGGTTAGCACCTGACCACAATAAAACATGTCATGCTGAAGAAATAAATGAAGCACAAGTTTGGTCCCAAGCAGTGAGGCTGTGTAGAGCCAGCCTCTGTCATTCCCCGATGCAAAATACATGTGGTATTCCTGACAGACCCACACAGTGCCTGCTTATTCCTTGTGGGGGTGTCAAGGCTTACTCTCGTTTTATTCATGGAGTTGTTCTGTCTCAGACAACACCAGAGTGCGGACGGCATGAAAATGCAGTTCTATGTATGTCATAGGTTCAAAAAAGGTGATTGTGAGTTAGACGATACGTGAAGGGGTTAATTGTAACTCCAGTCGGAATGTGGAGATGATTGTGAAGGTGGAGGTTCATCCAATCAGGGTGAAGGTGTGCGGGGGGGTGGGGGGGCAGGCGGGAGCCGGCCCGGTGAGACAAAAGAATGCGAGAAAGAGCATTGTGACAGGCTGACGCTTTTCCAGGAAATAGCTGGGGTGTGCTACTGGCAAAGGTGGAGACGAGGTGAACGCGTCATTAATCAGCATCTGCTTCTGGGGCACCCTGACTGATCATTAGACCCAATAAATGCTGCCAATTAGCGGCGACCGCGTTCGGCCACCGCTGCCGGTCAGTCTGCCTGCTCGGCTCCTCCTCGCTCTGTGGGGCTGCCGGGCGGACACGGTGCAGCGATCCGGACCCTCCGCCAGGCGTGAGACACTCGGGTGTGCAGCGGTCGGCCGAGGCAGGCCTGGGATCAGTCTGAGCGACCCCACCCTGTCTCTAGTGCTAAGATTATTTCAAAAAGACATTCCAATATTCCCTTAGATATACTCTTGCTAGTTGCTCAGGCTGAACTGAGACCTCAACAGAAGTAGAGTGAAATAAAGCTTCTTGTGCGGGGAGTGATTCATCTCACCAGTCGAGCACCAATCAAGATCAGATCACTCTCCCAGCTGTTTAAAGTAAGCAAGTCCTTCCCGCTGTCTTGTGATCATTTCTAAGTCTTGTCGCGATGTGTCCAGAACTTAATAAACATAGTAACAGCAAAAAAAAAGATATTTAGAATTTCCAATGTCTAAAAACGCCTTGGACATATATGAAAAAAAATAACGTTATTATCATTTGGGAATACAGTTCTTAAGGAATTGCTGAATGCATTATCCTTTGGCATGCTAGTATTAAAATATCTCAGACAGGTTTCTTTGAGGCTGGGAAGCCTTTGATAAATCACGTTAGGCTTTGGGGAAGGGTTCATCTTTTTACGTGAATAAACATGGAGTCACTGCAAAGCCCCCCACCCTCTTACGGTAGAAAGGGAAAATACAATCCATTTTTTTCGATCTTCAAATGAATTGGGGATGAATAATAGATTAATGATGGACAGCTGCTGTCTCTGTGTGCCTCCCCCTCCCCCCAGAGACTGGCAGGGTTTTAGGGAAGGCAGAATATCACACCACTGATCCCCACGGCCCTTTCTGAGCCGGCCTGGGAGGGGGGCTGAAGGAGAAGATACCCTCCCCTTTTTCTCACCACTAATTACCGTCAAATGGCCACTTTGGCACTTCCCAGCAGGCCGTGCGGCCATGACGACGGTCATCGCCCCAACTCTCGCCGGGCATCAATCACACCGTGACACAAAGGAGCGACAGCTACTCTATTGTTGGGCTGATGTGAGAGTGAGCCAAACACGGTGCTTTAGCAATGTGGAGAGAACGTTTAAATGCAGCGCTGTACTTGTCACAAGCTGATGTTTACCTTCGAAGGTGCGAGCACTGAAGGGTAATTACCTGCTGGGTTGTGGTGGCTGCTGGTGGGAAAAAACAAACTGAAGGCGGAAGACACCATAGCAACCCACCTAACACCTCATGACCCATTTAAATGTGATGTAACCAGTCATAATCCAGTGATACATCTCAGCTTCTCTACAGGCGAGTCCAGACACCCCCCCCCAGCATTCATTATTAAATATTCTGCAAATCTGTAGTCAGAATTGATTTGAAACTCCTTAGAGGCAACCTGCGAACAGTAGAAAATGAGATCAGGTGGCTGGGCGGCAGCGTGGAGGCGTAGACCACACACGCACGCAGGCGAAAGTGGCTTCACCATTCAGCAGACACAAAGCCTCCCGTGTTTTTAGTACAGCTTCATACATTTCGTGCATTTAATGTTGATTGGAATGTGCAGAGGAGCAGATTACTCTGGGTAAAAAATGTGTTTTATAAATCAGTCAGTTAACAGAATTTAAATAAGCATAGCAGTTGATGGTCTGGGCTTCAGGTGAGTATTGAAAAGTAACATTCCCAGGGGTGTCGTAAGGAATTGAACAGTTAAATGAAATGCAAATGAAATGATAATTGTTAAAATAATGTATTTTATGCTAATTATTTCCAACCAAATTTACATCAGATTATTTCAAAAGTACTGTATATGGAATACTATGCCTGTCTTTGTGTGAGGCCAAGCTGTCTCAGGTTAAAGTGCTGTTCTGCCTTGCTAATTTATATTTAAAAAAATAATAATTAATTTTGTCCGGTAGCTTTTATTGTATTTGGGGTGAATGGGATCCTATTTAGTCCCATATTTCCTCTGGGGGTTGAGCCCCCCTGGAGAAAAGCTTCATCTTAGAGCCATAGAACTGGAATTTAAGTTATGAATAAGTAAAAAGTGTATAAAGCATACAAATGAATCTCATCATTGGAAATACAGTTATGCTGTTGGAAGTAAAGTATTTATGGTTTCTTTTAATCTATTTTACATATTATTTTTAAGCACTTTTTTGCATTTTTTGCCACATAAGCAACAGGCATTTAGGCGGGCCGCTAAATGGGGTCCTCGCCGCTGTTCTAATGGCCAGCTGGGACACAGCTGGTACAGCTAAAGTTACAGGCAGCTGGCAGCAGGAAAACACGGCCAACTGTCGCGCACAATGACCTGCTTCTTCTCATCCGAGCCTTCGGGACTTCAGGCCGCACTGGCGGCCTGACGCGAGGTGGGAATGCAGCCGCACGGACCCTGAGCCCAGATGCACTGCTCGGCCTTCCCCAGGCTACACCGCCGGTGCCAGAGCGCTGAGGTTTGTATCAGATCCCTACTCCCCGATCCACGGGATGCTTGGGAAACATTGCTAATCACGGTCCTTTTTCGAGATTCCCTCAGGTCATGTGGTTCTGTCTTGACCTTCCCGAATACAAATATCATTTACATCATATATTGTTTCACTTTTTACATTTCTGCCCCTGGTTAGTTTTCCTTTCCAGGACCCCGTGATGACATACCCCCCCCACTGCTTTCCAGTCTCTCTGAACTGTCCAGAAGGTTCCAGAAGGCCATCGAGGCTATTCCTCAGCCAGCCGCTCCTGCATTGGCTGGAGCAACACATGAACCAGCTTGACACCAGGCCGGACTGGGCCAAGCCCGGCTGATTCCACGTTCGGGCTCCATCCATCCATCCATCCATCCATCCAAAGTGCTCCATCCATCCGTCCACTATGTCTGTCTTACTGCCTTTTATGTCTTCACTGCAACAGCAAATTTAAGAACCCAAGCTGAGCAGGGAGTGTATATTCTTTTGCTTGCTGAAAGCTTGTGGTATTCCATTTAATACTAAAGTCCCAAAAAAAAAATCCATTTAAAGTAGGAAATGCATTTCTATATCAAAAGCTCTGCAAATCCTATTAAGATGAGAGCCATAAAATGAGTCCACCTATTTGAACATCGTTTCTGAAACATTCAATGACTTGCACTCTGTTGTAAGCTCCTCAGATTGCTGTGAAAGCGCTTCCATGTGGCTATTTGAAGACGATATTGTGTCACTCAGGTCTGAACGCAAACATCTTGACACCGAAATCATCAAAACGGCAGCAAGACTCACTTTAAAGAGAGGACAGCCAGCTGAGATGAAATTAAAGAGGAACATCCCGGTTTTTTGTAAAGGTCAATGGATAAATGTAACAATGTGACTCCCCTATTAATTTCCTGTGCCCCGTTTCCGGTTAATTGACTCCTAATGGGTTTTCTGCCAGTTTCAAACAGCCAGCTAATTGGATCCCAGTCAGGCAAAGCCCATGGAAAGCCACGCGTTTTACCACACTGCTGACTTTCATATTCAGTTTACGATAAATGGAGTCTCCATACCTGCCATCCCCAAGCCATGGCAATCGAGAGGCAGGAAAACCTCACTGTTACTCCGCTCATCACCGCTATCGGCGGCTGCCCAGCCACTTCATCCCGTGCTCTTTCTGGCTGAGGCCATATTGACTGATACGCCATGTGTTCCCTCCTGAAAGTTACAGATGGTGCATTTGGTTAATTCCAGTGTTTTTTTTAAGCCCTTTCCCAAACGGTTTTACTCGGGATGCCGCTTCAGAGTTACAGATGGCCTACAGAGGCAGCGGACATTAATTAGAGTATAACAGATTACTGGCAGGCTAAAGGCAAGGAGCGTTTTAACATTTTTAAAAGGGCAAAGGAGCCACATGGGAACCAGAGAGAGAAAACAAATACTTCCAATATTCTTTGGTCTTGCTCCAGGGACGGCTGAACGCCCAGTGAAGCTGGCCATACTTTGTGTGTCGAAGCAGGAATGCTGACTGCTGAAGCTCAGAGTGTAAGTTCGATGCGTAGGTAGAGACGTTTCCAAGTGAGAAGTGAAATGGAGAGTGAACGTTGCCCATGATATACTACAGACAGCTCCATTAAGCGATAGAATGAAGGACTTTTGCATGAAGTCAAACCAATGATGTCAAGTCAAAGAAATTAAGATGTTACATATTTGTAGTAATGGTCAGTAAGGTAGAATTAGCCTTGCTAAGCTCCTTCTGGGTTTTCTGCATTCGATAACTGCTGGAGCAAACGTCTCCATTCGTGCTTGTGATGTGACGTTCGCCAAATAGGATTCAGCCATAAATAAAATTCGAGTTTAATCCAGCTGAAGTAATCGTAAATGCTTCATTCTGCTTATATATTCCCATATATCACTTAAAGGTATCTGTCATGAAAATCAATTGCAACAAAGGAGAATAATGCAGGAATAATAATGTCTGTCTGATAACTGGATGTCTCGGCATCACTCCTCACGACAGCAAGGAGCCATGTGACAAGCAGGCACCTCGGACAGTTCCTCCTCACTTTATGCTACAGCTCCTGCGTTTATCGCTTTAGTTGTTTTCCGCAGTCGAGGTTGATCTGTTCATCCATTTCTTGACCACTTATTTTGGTCAGCATTGTAGGGGAGCCCAGAGCCTAACCTGGGAATTTTTGGGAACGAGACTGGCGTACACCCTGGATGGTTGCCAGTCAAGTCATTATGAACATAATACACCTTTTGTTGTGCTTTTGAAAAAGCCACGCTTCTAAGAAAGCTAAATTAGAGAGATACAACCCCAAATCAGAAAAAGTTGGGTCAGTATGGAAAACGCGAATAAAAAAAGAAAGTAGTGATTTCTAAATTTACTTTGACTTGTATTACATTGGAAACAATACAACAGCACATTATTTAATGTGTTCCTTATGAATTTAATTGTTTTTTACAAAATAAACACATATTCCAATTTTGGTTCTTGCAACACATTTAAAAAAAAGTTGGGACAGGAGCAATTTAGGGCTAGTAATGAGGTAAA
>JAODKN010000021.1:8798401-8811247 GCA_026774425.1 Petrocephalus zakoni | reverse complement strand
GAAAAGGAATGGCAACATTACAAAGTAGTAAATGCTTTACTGTCCCAACTTTTTTTGAAATGTGTTGCAAGAACCAATTGGAATATGTGTTTGTTTTGTAAAAAACAATAAAATTCACGAGGAACACATTAAATAATGTGCTGTTGTATTGTTTTCAATGTAATACAAGTCACAGTAAATTTAGAAATCACTAATTTTCTTTTTTTATTCGCGTTTTCTATATTGCCCCAACTTTTTCTGATTTGGGGTTAAAATATAAAAATATAAATAATAAAATAATCAATATAGCCTCCATAACTACTTGTTAAAAGTGTGACCCAGTTCAGATTTGTATTCTTGGAGTTAAATTTGCATTAGCAGAGATCAGCCCTGACCTGAGGGCCAAACGATGCTGGTAAAGGTGAAATCAGGATTCCCAAAGAGTTTGCACCTCCTCATGCATAGGTCATTCTCACAAACCTGAGAGTTAAAAAGAAAGTTACAATTTAAATAGAATGGGGTTTTCTGTGTGGAGAAATGGACATCACATTGACTTTCTTAGGTTTATTAAAGTTATTTGTTGCTCTGATTTAACCATTTTCCCCATAGGTAGCCAAAAATCACATTACCGTGGCAGTTTTAAGGTCAAATAAGTAGACAAACTTTAAATCTTTCACCTTAATTGCACATAAGCCTCAATAAACAATCAATGTAATTTTGTACTCATCTCCGTAACTCTTGCCCTGGATTTGATTAAATGCTTTTGTTGCTTACATAAATTAACGGTAATCTAATAAAACCGATTAACCAGGCCAGAGGCAAAATCGACAGTTTAGTTATAACTTGAGTTTGTCTCCAAACCAGTTTTCAAAATTAGAAAAACGTTCCTGAATTTATGAGAAATACCTAAACATGCACTGTGGCCTCCAGCTTCAACTCACATAACAGCAGATTTTTAAAATAATTTTAAATTTGATATAAAAAACTTCTTAAATGGATTTTTAACAATATCATCTTATCAGTTTAGATATTAAAATTGCTCTATTATTTTGTAGTATTATAAGATGACATCCAGTTGAGTTTACATTAAGCTTATCATCCTGAAACGTGTATGTGCATCTCTCACACCCAGCCATTCTCGGTGCTCTCTGTCTGCCATAAATGACCGTTTATTAAACGCGTCCAGCACAAAGCAGAGCAGTATGGTATCTGCGGCTGGGACTCGGCCCGCGCTGGAATTCCGGCTCCTCGGCGTGACAGTACAAAGGGAGCCTCCCCCAGTTCCGTCTTTACCACCGCGCCCCCAATCAATAGCCCCTGACATTTGCAGCATTGCATTGATGGTGGGGGGGTGGGGGTGCGGCACAAAAGAGGGCCGTCGTCACACTCTGACAGGCCTGGCATGCCCATTAGCTCCCTCGAGGATCCTCGCGGGGGGCTGGGAGAGGTGAGTACGGAGCAACCCCCACTGCCCGCCATTCAGGGGACGGGGGGGAGAGGAGGGGTACTGAGACAAACGTGCTATTGAATCAAAACAGAGGAATAGGGCCACTTAAGGGGGGGTGTTTGGGGCGTAACTGGGTCCTTCTCCTGAGGTTAGGGTTTGAAGCTGAGAGCCCCCTAGTGGTGGAGACATTTTGAGACGTTTTCCAGGGCACGGTGGCGTTGAAATTTGGCGGCAGTACCTGAGGTAGCTGCTGTAATCACGGCATTCTTTTGTAAAAGTTTTCAGAGGTCACCCTTTTCCTCCAGTGGGGGCTGAGATCATTGGCATTGCACTGACTTGACTGGCTTGGCAAAATTAGAGGGTGCAGCATTGAAGACATGAACTGGAGTGGCAGGTGTGAGTCTCTCTGCAGCTGGGAATGTGCAGAATGATGCAAAAGGTGGCAGTGGAATGGAACTGGTGCATAAGACCACAAAGTGCCCGGGTTTAGACACTCACACTCAACAAACACACCCTGAGTGGGCAATCTCATGGGTCCGGGTTCTCAGGAAGATAAAATGCCTGCTTGCAAAAGTAAGATCAGTTAAAGCCCCTACAGGAATGCTACTCTTCAGGAGCTCTGTGCTGTTTAAGCATCATATGTAACCCATGTGGTGCTATCACTCTGTCTACAACATGAAATAAATTTAAAAAACTACAAAACCTTTTTTTTTCCTTGCTGTCAAAATCTACTGCATCAATCCAGTGGCTCACCCTACTAGTTAAGATTGATTCAACCTTAAGCTTGTATTAGATTCAGGAGACTCAAGACCATAGGGGGGTGACAAGCTCTGGAAATTTCAGAATATCATATTATAAATCGATGAGACGACAATAAAACAATCAGCCGCTGCTGTATGACTTTACAGTCTGAACAGAGAGCCCACCCTTAGTATAAAGCATGGATTTTCCTTATGTATGGTGTAAGATTCCAGGAAAATGCAGCAGACGAATAAGGGGCAGACTGTTCCGTAAGACTGGGCGGCCATCGCTGGATCTAAGAGCAGGCGGGTAGCTGGCATCTCACTTTATCTCCGGGCTCCAGAGGCTTCCTGTACTGCCCTCGTCAGCAGCCGCGCTTAATTTGCCTGTAATTAAAATGCACTGATTTGTGACAGCAGTGTGGCGTTGGAGGAACACGGCATGGGATTCGCTGCCACATTTGCATAAGAGCCAGGACGAAAAAGTGGTGCGAAGAATGAGCCTGGGATTTAGCGAGGAATGCGAGTGTGTGGATTTAAAAGCAGGCAGAGAGAGTTGGCGAATGACACCTCCCTACAAACGGTAGCTAAGCGCCGTACTGCCGTTTTCATATCTCTTTTTAAATGGCTTTTTGTAATATTAAAATATCTACAAACAACCAGCGGTCATTTCTCACTGGAAGACAGCAAATTAACCCACCTAACTGCTTTTCCGTTTGGTATCGCTAAATAATGGAAAACATTAATCACATTGCCAGCAGTAGTCTGGATGACTATATCTGGGTGTCTTTCATACATTCATCAGTCCTTCCAGGTTCATTGACAGTGGCTGGCATTGCACTGCTGGCATTGCAGTGTATGCGAGCTCTGCCATGACCCCAAGGTAGCTAGAAATTCAAACCTTGGGACCACTCAACCCGGACTCTGAGCACCTGGGGACATTTACGGGACGGGGAGAGGCATTCCCAGGGCTCCACGCCGCACCAGACCTGCACACAGTGATCCTGCAACATCCATCTCCTGTACACACTTCTCCTTTTCAGGATAGCAGGGAACAACCCAGAATCAGGCAGCAACCCATCGCAGGGCACAAACACACACACACCTTTGGGAAGTCCAATTAACCTCAGCATGTTTTTGGACTATGATGTAAAACCAGAGTATGTGGAGAAAATGGAACCTTGGCAGAGACTTGAACCCTACTCCCAGAGCTGTGAAACAGTGCTAATCACTGCACCACTGTGCTACCCCAAACACCAGGGGGCAACACCATGAATTCTGATGACATTTTGATTAAAATGAAATTTTTACCATGGACTCATGCCCATGGACGTTCATAGGATGCTGCGTTACTGGGACGGGCTCCAGGCTGTGGCAAGATCACAAGATGCAGAGGAATACAACCCGCGGATTCTAGTGGGCTACAGTGTAACCACTCACGCAGAGCAGGAGGTTCTCGGCTGCTATCAGGAGAAGTCAGCCGCCATCCAATCGGAAGCTGCTGCACCATCGACGGCCTGCTCTGGGGGTCTGAGCCGGAGCAAACGGCCTCTGCTCTGCACTTCCTGCCACCTGCAGGGCCGGCCGCCGAATGCCGCAGCCTCACACGCTCACCTTTCCCCCAGACTCCTGCTGTCAGCTAATCCCTTTTTGTTCTGGAGGTTGTTTCGATCAAAGCAACAGAAGCGAACATCAGCCGGGATATGAGCTGCCTGACTGTACAGCTCCCCGGCGTGCATGAATAAGCCGCTCGCTGAGACGGCATCCTCCCTGGCGACGTGGCATGGTTACGGGGCATGGTGGATGAAGCGATGCTCACACTGTTAAAGCTCACACTTCAGTAACACCCCCGGAGCCATAACAGAGAGGAAATAACACTGGCATCAATGAAATCAGCTTGTTCCGCCGCCAAAGGACTGAGCGATTTATTTCTTCATGGAAGGTAAAGGGCGATCTTTGCAGGTGTCCCTCTGTGTGGAGGGAGCTCCATCGCCGTGCCAGTGAAACCAAGGACGTAATCAATAGGACATGGGAAACGACGGAGTACAGAGACCGGAGTTTAATATCCAGACCAAAATTAATTTATTTGCATGGCTTTTGCAGTTTTCATGTCAGAAAGAGAGACAAACAAGAACATAAAAGCGGGATTGTTAGCTGGAGCGGTGTAGCTGGGCTTCAGGCACGCGCACGGAGTCGGCGTAGCTGGGCTTCAGGCACGCGCACGGAGTCGGCGTAGCTGGGCTTCAGGCACGCGCACGGAGTCGGGTGGGTGGGCTGTATTCAGCGCATAATCTCAGGTTGAGGGCCTTGTGATATTTGATTCTTAACTATTAATTAAATCTCTGATTGAACCCCGTCAGGACGCACACATCCCAGGAAGCAGTTGAGAACCTGTGCTGTGCAGGTCACTTGGTGGGTATGGGTTTGCGGGCCATCTCATTAAGTGTGCCTTGTTGGGGGGGGGGGAGTCCGCCTGCCGCAACACTCATGTTACGGGGTGTTCTATTCCATGTCTTTGGGGGGCACCACAGCTGAAAAATCGCTTCCCGATATGAGAGCCACGTGAGCTTGTTGGGAGTATCAGTCTCATGGTGTCTGGTTGCCAAAGGGGGCTGAACTCCACCTTCTAATTCTTTTTCCCCCATAATCCAAAGGGGGAGGCAGAGGCAGCCTCAGGCTGTGGCCTATCATCTCAGAAATGCTGAGCTGTCGTCGTTGGCAACCAGGTCACAGCTGCAGGAAGTCTGTAGTATAGACGATGCTCCAAGATCATTAAGCAGATTAAACACCTCAACTAGAAGGTTCTGTTTATACTGGTTAACTCATGTCAGAGGAGCTTTTTCAAAGTAAAATAGGGACTGTTTGTGGTGCATGCAGCAGCAGGAGCTCACAGCCGGCCCGCTTGAGAAGGAGAAGGGTTAATGGCAGGCTTGTCCATCTTTTGCTGACTGGAGTCAGATCCTGACAGGCTGATCGATAGCAGATATTATTTTCCAGGGTCAGCGATCGCCTTTCCCCAGCTCAGGATGGCAGGCCTCCATCCTCGGCTCTAAGAGCAGCGCGGTGATGGACAGCTGGGTGGGTATGTAGGTGCGTGCAAGCATGTCTTTCTGAGTATGTGTGTGTTGGGGGGGGGGGGCATGCATGGTGATACAAATGGTTTTGTGGAATGAGACGAGCACAAATGTATCAGAATAAACGCAATACACACGGTCTGCTCCATCATCCATGCATACTCCAGTGCCGAACCCCCAGCTCTGACACAGGAGCCAGGCCTTATGCCTAAGGAATTATCAAAGCAAGGTCATCTACGTAAATGGATTCTTGCTAAATTAAAGCATTTAGGATTTATGATATATGGCCCATTTGCCTCTACAACAGGTGTAGACAACCCTGATCTTGGAGTGCTGCTATCCAGCATGGTTTTCCATCCTACCTGGTCTCTGATGAGCCATACCTGATTTCAGGCAGATGCTTGCGTAGGCATCTGCAGAAGCTTCCTTGTTGCCCCCCCAGCCCGATGGCAAGGACGCGAGCCCGTGCCGGTGTGACTCCTGGCTTCAGTCCCGCCGTCTCCCCGTATCCGCCGCATCGCAGAGACTTATCACATCAGCAGTTTGCAAAAGTTCATTTTGTGCTGCAGCATTCAGATCTGTCACCAGCCAACACTGTATCACACATTAAAGGGAAAGTAAACCGTATTTTTACATGAATGTAACGGGAACATGAATAACTTACTTGTAATAATTCTGGTTGGAAAAAAAAAACGCAAATGAATGTGGAGTTCATCATCATTTCGATCTGAACGCTAACCCTAATTAAGTCATCTGACATGCCTACTTGACCACAAGGTCGTGACCCACCGTCGGCGAGTGCCTCAGAATGTCAGCATGTAATAATTTCGAGAAGCCCGCTTTTCAAACCATGCCCTCGTAACCGCGTGATTATGGAGCTAAAATATTGTTCGCGTCGTGTTCCGCTGGTATCTTTCGCAGAAGGGCCCCCTGCTCCGTACCCTCTGCAGTAGGGCACAGGTTCCAGGAGCAACGAGATTCATGCACTTTGAGAAACACACCTAAATTTCTTATGAGTTATATATAAAAAAAAGCAGGGACTCTGGGTCTGTTTCGGGGTGGCTTTGGGGCCGCCTGGCACGCTCCCCTTGTCGGGAGCTGTAATTATGGGATGTTTCTGTTCTGAAGAAAGGGGTGATCCAGCCATGGGGTTTAGCGCCCAGCGGGGGGGCTCTCAGCCCACACCGCTGCCTAATTCCTTAATCCCATTAAGGGCAGCGACTTCCAAACTGTACGCAGAAGGTCACCTAATCCCATTGCTGCATAAATGCAGGGTAATTGCTCTGGAGACAGTAGAGCACTGCGACCCCCCCTACCCAGGATGTGTGTCGCCCCCCAACCCAGCGGACTGGTGGGGTAGGGGGGTGCAGTGTGAGACAAGCCATCACACACACACACACATCCATCCACACATTGTCAAAATATCAGGTTTCCATCACATTGGAGAGACATTTGGTCCTCACAATGTAATATATATATATATATATATATGCACACATACACAGGCCCTTATACATGTCATATATATATACACATATACAGGGGTTGACATATGTGGTACACAAGTACGCATTCGCCGTATAAAAGGTAAAATGTGCGGTAGTTTCTTGTTATAACAGTACAATGCATACTCTACGCAGCTGTGACAAGAAATAACAGTGTAATTAGTAAAGTTTATCACAACAGCGCAAATGCATTTATACACCTAAGTGCATTTGCACTTGTGCACCACTTATGTCAACCCCTGTATATATATATGTGTATATGTATATACAGTATATATATATATATATATATATACACACACATATATATATATATATACACATGCATATACAGGCCCTTATACAATATATGTGTGTTTCCAAACACGTTACCCATGTCAGTCAGGTACGCAGGCCCCTACGAGTGGCCCCACCCAAACCACACTGTCCATCCAGTTCCGGCCAGCTTTCTCCTCGTCTCCATGGTAACTGCCAGGAGTGAAGCTCTCTTAAGGGTATGAGTGCGTGTGGCTGGCGCTGGTGGTGGGGGTCATGGCGGTATCTGTTAGTGTGTGAGGCCACCGCTCAGAGGGAGGTCGGGCTCGCGTCGTATCGGCCGCATGTCTCCCGGTTCCGATCCGTAGTGTGGTTAATCTGCCCAGGGAGAGGACAGGACTCTGACCTGCCCTCGGCGTAACTCACAACTGCCTCAGTGCTATGTATACCTTAGCATGTGCCTGTGGGGGTGTGGAGGGCGGGTGGGTGGGGCCATGGGCCGCCCTGGGGTATCGCTCTGCTGGGAAAGACCCTGAGATCCTCCCCGTCTACCTTCATGGCCCACATGCTTCAGGTAGCTTCTTCAAGTTTAATATCCACTGTGGGGATGGATATTTCACCCTGCCATCTGAGACAGAGCTGGGCTATCCCTGCCACGCCACACGCGGCACTCCAGAACAAAGAGAGCTGACCGAGAGCAGGAGGTATACAGTACAGGGCTTTCTGTACCATCCATCCATCCATCCATCCATCCAACCATACCATGTATCCAGTATAATGTCCGGATGAGCCTGTACCAGGAAGCAGAGGGCACGAGGCAGGGGACACCCTGGGCAGGCTGTGCCAGTTAATTCATTAAGTTTCATATCATTTTAATGTCATTTTGATACAGCGGTTAGCACTGCCCCATCTGAGTTCAGGTCTCTGCCAGGGCTCCATGTGAAGTTCCCAAACCAACCCCATCCTGGGTTGTTTCCTGCCTTGTGCTCACTGCTTCTGACCCCTCTGGACCCCTGCGACCCTGCACAGGACAAGCAGGTGAAGAAGATGGGTGGATAATTTCAAATACTTTTATATTCATCCATTTGCTGTAACTGGCTTAAAAACACAGATACTGCCTTTCACAGTCAGAGTCCAAAACAGATCAGCCCAGACTAGGCCATCCACCCATTCATGCTTCATAGTCCCTGGGAACCTAAAACATGACACTGCAGGAGACAGGCAGCCCACAGAAACCTCTGATGGATGGTCGCTCCAGGACGAGGTGCACCAAAGGACAGACTCGAATGCCACGGACAGGAGAACCAGGACCCAGGGAACAGCAAGTGGGGCTAACAAAACAGAATGATGAAAACAAACCCAATAAGAGGACACCATTAGCACACCAGCTAGCATCAGGGCCATGAGTCCAGGGGGAACTAGGACCAAAAGCTGAAGACCAGATGGTGACCTTCAAGAACTATGGGCACAAGACACCTGGACCCAAAACCACAAAGCCAGTGACAATGCCGGGGACTCCGACACAAATCCAGGGACAAGAGAAACTAAGATAAACTTAGCCCCATAAACTACACTATGAGCAGTGTGGATGGCGGCGAGGAGAGCTCATTGATTAGATACGAATCAAGCTACTGACCAGCAGCTCAGAGCAGTATCACACACACCAGTCTCACTTACCTGATCCGGTGTGACACCTGCCTTTTGCTTGCAGAGTATTTTCGTCGATGTTTAAAAACTATTGCTTTCATCAAAATGGGTAAGAAAATGCGGTAACACTTTACTTAAAGTAGTCATTATACTGCATTACACAGACCTTCATAATGAATTCAAAAATATTATAAACCCGATTATAACTATTTATAAAGAGGCATAGCACATTATAGTCATGTGTATTATGCATTATGAATGCTCTCTAAAGGTCTAATCTATCATGTAATCTATCTATCATAAACACCTTAATTTACATAATAACAAGTAACAATGATCTTACTAATTAGCCACAACCTCCCTTAGCAATAGAGAAGTAATTGGCGAGGGGGGTTAAAATCAGAGCGAGCGTAGAGCAGCTAGCCCAGCCACGGCGTGAGCAGTCCAGGGCAGAGCTGGCTTTTGCTGGCGTTGCTGGGGGACAGCCTCAGGACCTCGTCTAATTATTGCACCGCATGGCGACCCGCCCCAGCAGCTAGTCCAGCCACGGCGTGAGCAGTCCAGGGCAGAGCTGGCCTTTGCTGGTGTTGCTGGGGGACAGCCTCAGGACCTCGTCTAATTACTGCACCGCATGGCGACCCGCCCCAATAACGAAGCCTGTGTCGGTGGCAACACCAACCAGCAAAACGAGGTGTTGATGTGTCCCAACAGAGCCGCTACGCCACGCAGTCACCGGCAACAGACAGCAAGGCTTATACTGCTAAGTGGGACCTATTCTGTGTGTGACAGTGTGCAGCATTCCTGAATCACACACATACCCCCCCCCGTTGCCACTTCTGTTTCGGTATACACAGCGCTGTGCGGCTTGGAATGGAATGGAGCGTGTCTGTCCATCCCGGCTAAACGACTCCTCCTCCAAACGTGAGCCTGGTTTGAGCTTCAAGGCTTATCCCATTTATTAGGCCAGAGAATAGACCAAATAGCTGAAATAACTCACCGACGATACAGGAAGGATTTAACCTCTGCAGCTCTGTCTCTCTTGTGCCCTTTCAAATCAACCTTTTTAGCACTCTTGTCCAACCGTGTGCCCTATGATGCGTGACAGAAGCTTAAAGCCCCACCTCCATTAAGATGGATGAAATGGGTGGATATATGGATGGATGGACAGATTTCAATGATGTGATAAGCGAGACCTTGCTGTGCATTTCATGGTGGTTCCTCAGTCTACATTCACAGACGCCTGTGTCTTGGCCCTGACACAGTAGGCTGTTTCCGGCCTTCTTTCTATGCTCCCTGCCGCATTCATCCCACACCCCACAGCTACCCGCATTCAGGTGTTTTTTCTTCCATTGTACGGCAGTGTCAAATTCCAGTCCTTCCCAATGACAGGTGTGAAGATGCGTTTTGGTTTTGAATGCGGTGGTGAAAGAGAAATGGCTGAGGTATGAAACCAGAAAGATGTCTAACTTCAGAGATTCATTTTCAGTTTATAATTAGTAACAATAACAACAAACCTTAAGTAGATTGAAAACAGATACAGCTAGTTATTGTAAAGATGTGCTACATACGATAGACTAAATCAGGCCACTTTATGGATGTGTTTCTCTGTCATTTGCTGCTATTTAAAGTTTGATGCTCAGTGCGACGGGGTAGGTGACTGAGCTGACAGTGCACTGGGGGAGAGGGAGACAGGGTAGGTGACTGAGCTGACAGAGCACCAGGGGAGAGGGAGATGGGGCAGGTGACTGAGCTGACAGAGCACTGGGGGAGAGGGAGATGGGGCAGGTGACTGAGCTGACAGTGCACTGGGGGAGAGGGAGACAGGGCAGGTGACTGAGCTGACAGAGCACCAGGGGAGAGGGAGATGGGGCAGGGATTTTGGAGAGAGGCCCAGGAGGCTTTGTGGTTGTGGTCAAGGCATAACAGCTGGAACTGAGAGTGTTACACTCAAGTGACATCCTCAGTTTTTTTTAACCCTTTCCAGTAATTTTCATTAACAGTTTACTACACAAGTACTCAGTAACTTCATTAATAGTTCATTAGCAGTCCCTTCAGTAGTTCACAGAGGTGTACATAACTAACAGATATAGGAACAGACATAATACTTGCTTGACAAAAGATTTGTCAAATCATTGATGATGAACAAACATGAGATCAGTTTGCAACTAAGACATAGTTTGGCTAATCAATACATAAGTAATAGCATAATATTACATTATTTGTTCCCCCTCAAGTAAAGTGTTACCTAATTTTCTTGTACATCATGAGCTGGAGAATTATATTTAAAAAAAAGATCACAATTCCTTACGGCCCCAGAACAATGAAGAAGTTCTGGTTCCTTCTGCAAGAGTAGTGAAAAACACCACATACCACTACTGTATAACATGAGAGCACATGAGAGTCCCTCAGCTAGTGTGAATGCCCAAAGGTGAAGCCTACCCTCCCATTCCATTATGTCACCTGATGACGTCATATGGAATATATACTCTAATGAGCCAGTACAGACTTAAATACATATCATTAGAATGAATAACAAAACATGCACCAGCTATTGCTGCTATATTCACCGCCTTACTCTCGAGCTTCTGTTCACATATTATCATTAGGTTAAAGAAGAGAAGAGAAAAACCTGAAAAGAGCTATAGTCGGGATGAAGCTGTCATTGTTAAATTATAGGCTTCTGGAAAACAATGAACCCTTGGCGGTTACTATTATATATTACACTTCCCACATAAAATACTGTTCCATTTTCTGGCTCATTAAAAAAACTCATGCCAGGCCTATTTATGAAGCTAAACCACTGTTTGAAGATTATAGACACTCAGTGTTGATTTCAATGTGCTTGATATGCTCACAGCTGAATGGCAGTGGGGCCCATTTGGTGTGTCCCAATGCTTATTTCCTGAGCACTTGATTTCAGCGCTTGTACTTCATTTCAGCTAGGTAATATGTGATCTCAACATCACAGGCCAGGAAGTATAAGGTGCATGCACAGCTTTCGTGCACATACTTTGCATTCTTCTTGAGTTCAGTTCACAATCAGTGTCCTTCAAATGAATTAAACAAAATGAATAAAGACAGAGCCATGGAGACGTGAGGATGTGGGCAGAGCCTGGAGCTGGGCGTACGATAGACTACCAGGCGAAACCCCGTGTCCTTGACGCACTGGTGCTGGACTGCGGTATCTCACTGGTGCCAGCTGCCTGCTGGTTAAATATGTAATCTGCTGGTAATTCGCCAAGGTCAGCACCAGGGAGAAACATTTGAAACTGCAAATACCCCATAAAGCAGTGTTTCCCAATCCAGTCCTCGGGGACCCGCAGACAGTCCACATTTTTGTCCCCCCCCCCCAGCTCAGGGAACAAAAATGTGGACTGTCTGGCAGGGAGCTGGAAGGGACCAAAAACGTTGGACTCCAAGGACGGGCTTGGGAAACACTGCCATAAACCAAAACACAGACTGAGGGGACGTGCCATAAGCAGCCGCTTTGGTAGGGAAGGCATGGACTGCTGAGACTGAGGGTACCAAGCATGGGCTGCTGAGACTGAGGGTACCAAGCATGGGCTGCTGAGACTGAGGGTACCAAGCATGGACTGCTGAGACTGAGGGTACCAAGCATGGGCTGCTGAGACTGAGGTACCAAGCACGGGCCCAGTTACACCTTCTCACTGCGTGTTCATGGCTGAAAGCCGATAAAACACAATAAAAGGAAAGAATTTTATTATTGATATTTTATTACTTGATGGATATCCACTATTAGTCATCATTAGATTTCTAAGGCTGAATTACTGCATGTATCTTACTATCTGGCTATTATATGAGTGGCTAATATAATTCATAATCTAAGAAAGTAGGCTGGGCAGCAGTTAACAGAATGGTTAATTTCTGGGTAATATTAAAAAGGGGCGATCTAGTTAAATTTTCCTACAGGGTGGTAATAATAAACGAAAATATCCAGCTATTTAATCGTTCGATTACACAGCGGTGTAAACTGGTTGAAGAGGGGGCACCTATTACTCAGTTAACCTGTTTTTTTTCTCAGAATCCTCTGTGGAGCTGTGGAGCCACAGCGGCTTGTCCAGCTTACCAGCTCAGACTCATCAAAGCTGGTCAGCTGGGTGTGACTAGGGATGGGTACCGAAACCCGGTACTAAACGGGCCCCGGGGCTAAATTTTTAAAGACCGGAGTATCGATAAGC
>JAODKN010000021.1:8774459-8787327 GCA_026774425.1 Petrocephalus zakoni | reverse complement strand
AGTCTGAGCTTACACAAGTCACCGTGCTTGGACGGCAAATCCAAATGTAGATCATGCATGGTCCAGTCTGAGCTTACACAAGTCACAGTGCTTGGATGAGCAAATCCAAACGTAGATCATGCATGGTCCAGTCTGAGCTTACACAAGTCACCGTGCTTGGACGGCAAATCCAAATGTAGATCATGCATGGTCCAGTCTGAGCTTACGGCGTTACTGGCACCAAAAAGCAGTCCTACAGACTAGCAGACATCTCACAAAGCCCCTAATTAAAATCTCCATCCTGCTCTCTATTTCATTATTAATGTGGCATCTTTTATCACAACTGCTATGAACCATTCTGCCAACTCTGAATTAGCAATATTTTTTTTCCAAGTTCACAGGGCATCATTTTTTATGATTTCTCTTGCACTGATCTTATATCTTAATTCACACTTAATGTTCTTAAAAGATGGAAATGCTATCGCTTATAAATGCTATTTTTATTTTTTGGCAAGTAAAACAATTGCTCACCTTGAATTCGATACAATTCTCGAACTAAGTTCAATAATTAAACTGCAAAATAGAGATTTCACTGATACAATGTATTTTCAAATAAATTTACAACCTTTTAAATGACATTTAAAAGGTTCAAGCACAATTAAACGAAAAAATATATATAATTACATTTTTTTCATAGTCTAAGCAGCTGATGTGTCAGTAACAAGCACAGAACCAAGAGACTGATATAATATTCAAAGCACATTCGACAGTTCGAAAATAAATAATGGTCTGTCTGCAGGTTAAAATGGCCTCATTTCTCCTGACTGGACAGGTTGTGGCTTAAGCACAGCAGTAAGACTCTTTAGCTCATTTCAGATAATCTTCATTTTGATGCTATCTAGAGGTCGACTGATATTGGTTTTTCACAATACTGATTATTACTGGTTTATGAGCCCAATACCTGATATTTGGGACCGATATGCATTTATGTGCATTCTTTGCATCCATATGCAATGAGAATTTGGAGATATAAAGTCCGCTATTAGAGTAAGACTGCTCGATTTAAAGATAATGTTACTTTTTTAATTAATGGCAAATGATTCATTATACAATATAAAAAACGTGATTTCTGATGAATCATAAACGAATACCACGGGGACAGGTCATAGGCTCCTGCATGGGGCTAGAACCACTGCATTTGGGCTTTGATCATGGCTGGCTAAATGTAAGTATGGTGTGCCTCAGTAGCTTTGCATAATTTCCAGGGGCTTGAATTTCCAAAGCGTGTATATACACCATGTCAAGGAGGGGGACAAGTGCTGGTTTGGAGAATTTATTCAGGTAGGAGAAGGTAGGCCTTTCTCATTGAATAGGAAAGTAATGCTAGGCATTGAGATATTCTGTATCACACTGGATGTGCAGAAAGAGATAAAGCATGGGGCTCTTTCAGATCATTACATAGCTGATCTTTGTTGGGAAAGTGCAATCATGCCAGCAAATAGCACCTTGTTGTCTGAGATGATTCGTGAGACTGCATGCCGTCTATCCTCTTATAGAATGATCTTCTCTTTCTATAAGACTGGAATTAAAGGTTCGCTTTGTATGAATTTTGGTGACATGCATCAGAGGACAGTGCAGTTTTAATTATTTAAGCAAAAATAAAAAGGGATAATGGTTTATTTCAGAAATACTATTTGTATTATTTAAGATATTAAAAAAATTCAAACCATTTATGGGAAGGAGGACGTAAAATGAGAAAACCCAACTGAATAAGAAAATGGAAAAGATAATTTCATGGAAAGATAAAATGGAATAGGAAAGCTCTCGGCCGAAAAAATCATAGGAATGTGTTTCATTCTTACTGTCCTTCAACTTCAATTTTGTATTTCAAGCGGTTTTCAAATCACTATAATTCATACAATCTCAGTTGCAATTTGGAAAAAATATGCATCTTGCATTATGCATGTCCTGGGAGATACATTTTATTTGTCTCTTGGCTTTTTTTTAAATTGAAACAATGATCCTTCATAATTAAATGACCATATACCATTATTGTAGAATAACAAGGTAATAAGTGAAAATTTCTCAGGCAGACAGATTCAACTCAATCATAACCTGATTAAAAACCTAAAAGCAAACAAAAATATCAGCTGTTTTGAATGAACACATGGGTTTAAATGCAATGAGAGCTATTCAATATTTTATTTGTTTGTTTATTAATTTATATTTTAATTAGTCAAGATGGTCACAGTCATGCAAATAATTTACAATCACAGATTGGTTTGGCCTGTATTTACTGCAGCAAGCTAAGAAAAAATTAAACAAACGGCAAAAGACCAGATGCTGCTGGCAGCTGTCACATGATCTACACGCTGTTTTGCTACATTTTCATGTACTTCATCTTTTCCCTTTCTTACTGTATAGTGAATAGCCTGAAACAGCATAGTAAATAAACCCAACAAGTAGCTAAGCCCAGGCGCCCATGTGCATTTTTCCTGTGTTTCTTTGAAATCTTTTCGGTGCACACGGGCTCACACCCACATCCTCAGCAGTACAATAGTGAGCCCTGGGGATCTGTGCCGGACAGGGACGGCCTTTTCAGCACTAAGTGATTCCCTGACTCCACTGAAAGTGAGACCTGTACCCCTGAGGGCTATCCCCTAGTTACCCTTATAAATAAATTAAGACTTTCAGTGCAAGTTTAGATTTCCCAAGTCCTTCTGGCCTTACCAGCACCCACGCATGTTGAGCTGTTTAATTCCAACCATCGGTCCCTAATGTTGGCAGTAGACCCATTGTATGTCTACATTTTTGTACGCCAGTGGTTCCCAATCCAGTCCTCCAGGACCCTCAGACAGTAGACGATTTTGCTCATCCCAGGACCTGGGAGGGAGCAAAAATTTGTCAATAAATTTTCGCTCCCTCCCAAAAGCAAAATCGCCGACTGTCTTGGGGGGAGCAAAAATGTGGACAATCTAGGGGTCCCCAGGGACAGGAGTGGGAAATATAAACTTAAGCATGACACTCGACCCTGGGAGTCCATCTGAAACCTAATTGTTCTTGCTGGTCCTCAGCTGAAAGTCACACCACAGGAAGGAGCACACCTTAAGGACAGGGTCATGCCCTCATTCTTTCTACAGAGCTATACAAAAAATCCCTGCAACGCCCAGTCTTGTTTCACAGATGGAATATTAAAATTGCCCCAACCTGCTGAGAAAATGATAGAGCACTTTGGTCCATCTTTGGGGCTTTATTTCATGGTTGGCTGCTGGATGGACAAAGACGGATCGATATGGGGAAATAAGGGTCAGTCAGGAATAAGTATTGCTCTCTGACTCTCTGCCTTAAGGCGAGTATGACAATGCCAAAACTCCCAAATAAAACTCAAAGTTGTTTCCACAGAACAATGCAACAGCAACAAACAGCAATTCCTTTTCCTTCCTTCAGAAATTCTCTATACTCCAAACGTCCTTCTGGCAGTTGTGTTCTAATACATTGGCTTCTTACATGATCCAGTATCACAGTGGGAATGTGCACAATTTAATACTGAGAAGTTGTCTTACTCTGAGCCATTTCTGATATATTTTGTGATTGAAAGAAGCCAACAATATGTGCTTAATCACCATGTAGGGGTGACAGTCTGATATGAAACCCCTGAAGTGAAACAGAATGTCGTTCTGAAGCCTTAGTCTGTGAAATATGTGTAAGATGCATCAATAACTCGCTGGACGAGTAGCCTTATCCAGCCTGGAGCCGTGACTAGGGATTCTGGAAGAGATTTCATTGTGGAACAAATCTCTACAAAGGGAGTCAGGCCCGCAACAAATATTATTTCTTGTGTAATAGATATTTTTTCAAAGGGTATATGTAAGATGTATGAAATATTCAGAGACCAAGCGGAGGCAATTTTCAGGGTCAGCAAGCCAGTCCTTTATACAGTAACCCATAACGATAAAAATACAATACATAAGTAATACCATTTAAAAAAAATCAAACAATCAAAGAGAGCTGTACAGATGAATTCTTCCACGTATCAGCATTCAGAGGTGGATTTATCCAGGTTGAATTATTTAAGAATGGAACTGCAACATGATCAGCAGGAAATTCCGAGATATCGGTTAATGGGGAACTTTAAGATTTCTTTAAGTGGACATGATATGTTCACTGGTACTGCATGCTTAGAATTCTGGGATATCTATGTAAGATCATCGTACATTCCACATTACACTGTGTGGTAATGTTGTGTGGTAAATATTTGGTGATGGAAGGTAAACATAGGTACAAAAGGGAATAAATAAATAAATCTAGTAATAATCTGGTTGCTTAATGGTATCCTTACATTAACATGTATTAATTTGACAGATGCTTTTGTCAATAGCAATGCACAAGTGAGGCAGATAATTCATAACAAGCATATAGTCAAGAAGCCTAATTAGCTACGAATGCTGCTAGCCTATGCTTTCAGTGATTGGCCGGAAACAACTGCAGGTTAGTTGCTGGGGAGCAGAGCCACAGAAGCAGTGCTTAAAACCTGGCATGGGAGATGCTACACAGCAGCTCCTGTGCTGTGTCTCCGGCCGGCACCATGACTGTGTTTGTGACAGTCTGTAGCTATCTGTACTATGCCTGCAGTGGGCTCGCACTTTCTTTAATAACCAAATTGGTGACTTCTTGTTGATTCAACAGCTGTATTCATTCAGTAAAAGCGTGTCCAGGCCTTCCACCAGTTCTTACAATTTGGAAAAGCTTTTAAAATAGCTTGGAAAATACTGTGAATTAAAAAAGACAGCAAAGAGTACTACCAGTATTATGACTGCCTCACATTATATTTTATATTACTAATGCCAAGTCAGGAAAAACAAAAACAGTTCTTTGACTAGATGTCAGGTGTTACAAAGGCAAGTACTGTATGCCACGCTTTTGAGGTTAAGAAATATTTTAAGATACTGTTTGATTATGAGTATTCTATAAGACACTTTAAAGTTGATTTTGAAATAGAACTTACTACAGCTTCAGGGGAAATGATACACCACGCCCTATTGTAAAGTTGATGGCTCAGTTCCATTAATTTTTGGTTGGTTTATAAAATATCAAAAGCAGTGATTAATTTATTAATTACAGAAAGCTAATGTTTATCTTGGGACTTCCTTGTTGTTTGCTGTAAATATGTGAGGTTTTCATATTGGAAAGTGATTTACCATTAGGACACAGTACTGTCAAATGAAAATGTGGCGTTTATGAGTCTTAATGCAAAATCAAGTATCCCCAGATTACAGGGTGGCAATGAGAAAATGAATAGCCACCCTGCACTGACTTACATGCAGGTAGCGTACGAGTTAGAGTAGGCAGCACTCCACTTAGAGTTAGAGCAGGCAGCACTCCACTTAGGGCACAGTACATGATTTGCCGTTGCAGGAATTTCCTGTACAGTTTGGTGCAATGTTACAGTACACGGCTCTGGGCTGTTGAACTGTCGATAATACAAAGGGTTCACCAGCGATCCTGTGTTTTTCCTCATATGGCCATGTGGCTGTTTACTCGCTGGCCATATGGAATGCAGGGATAGTTAATATGACATCACTGGGGTCATAACCCCTCCCCCCCTTTTCTTAATTGGTGAAAAATGTGAGGCACCCGAGGGAGCAAACAAATAACCACAAGGAGCCTAAACATGCAGCTCTGTGTTAGCATGGAGCTCTAAGTTAGCGGGGAGCTCTGTGTTAACATGGAGCTCTAAGTTAGCGGGGAGCTCTGAGTTAGCAGGGAGCTCTGTGTTAACATATGGAGCTTTGAGTTAGTGGGGAGCACTGAGTTAGCAGGCAGCTTTGTGTTAGCATGGAGCTCTGAGTTAGCATGGATTCTGTGTTAGCAGGGAGCTCAGATTTAGCAAGCAGTTCAGATTTAGCAGGCAGCTCTGAATTAGCAGGGAGCTCTGAGGCCTACGTAACCTGTTCAACATAGCCTCAAGACGGCAACTGCAGGTCTGGACCAGTTAGCATGGAAAACAGCCACTTTAGTGATAGATGACTTTGAATGAGAGCTCACCAGCTAGCCTTTTTTACTCAGTCTGCTTTGACTTGTTTTGTCGAGTTTGTAAACCATTATCAGATGGTGAGAAAATATTACATTATCACATGGATGAAGTAAGATTGTGATGGTAAGTACTGCTTTAGCTTAGAGTAAAACTAAACAAAAACATAATGAAATGAAGCTCTTTAATCCAACAAGGGCTAAACTGATTAATTGTGGACACTCATTGATGATTTCAGCAGACTAATCAATGCATTCTCTTTTGCATTCAAAATTTTGCAAAGCTGTTATTGTTATTACCAAGTATTAAAAATGTAAGTCATCTAACTAGTGGGTGTAAATATAAAAATTCAGGTTAATAACCATGAACAAAACATAGTAAAAAAACAATATATATCTCTTTACATATTTTCTTATGACTTATAAATGGCAGTTCATTGCCCAGCAAGTCTCACAGTATCTGACAGTAGCTCCAGGGGGCCTACATGCCATATCTACACAGTGGCACTTAACATGGTTTACAACTTTAATCAAACATTACTGAACTTCTCAGTCATTTTCAACACCTTTAATGAGCATTTGTCCATTGCTGTATGCCTGTGGTCTTCAGCACATGTTCCCTGTGTGAAGGGGATAATCATTTTGAAGCTCTAAGTTCTCACCAGCTCTGTCTGTTTTACTTCTTTTTCCCAGAAGAACTCTTGAGGCAACTCAGTGACAAGTGACACCTTATATACCTTTATAGCGTGTCCGGATGTCTCGGGGACGCTCTCTTTAATGTCCCCAGAGGGCGCAGGGCTTTCTTTGATACCCTCTCTAGCAGGAGACCAATGTGTCAACACAACACTAAATCAGTCCGGATTCTTTTTTGTTTTTAAGCCCGTTTTTCATCACTATTTCCAGCACAGCCGGGCGAGGATTCTGATGAGAATGCTTGGCGTTCATTTCTGCCAGGCTACCAGGGCTGTTCTAACACCGGTCTATTCGCTGCATCTCCCAGTCCGGCCTCGGTTCATTTTCCTAAGGACGCGATGCTTATACTCGCTTTGTAACTCAATGACTTTGTCATTCTGCCCAAAAACAAGGGGGAGACACGAGGCGTAATTACACTAAGTCCAGCCCCTCGGCACGAGTGCCTTCTGCTGCTGTTTTCTCTTTTTAAATATATTTCAGCTTATCCTGTGCACCATATAGCCGGTTTGGGATAATTGGCGATGACAGTTTGGGACCAGACTTGTGGTCCAGGCACATGATTTTCTCCCAGCCCGTCTGTAGCGCTTCTAATATGCGGCGATTACAGGTCGCTAAATATTACCCACTCCCCGCAGCGCAGAGCAAATTAGCAGAGCCGAAAGCAACGATCCCGCCGAACAATGCTCAGGCATTGTTTGCTCAACACAGATGCGTCGAGCAGATCTATCATGCTAAGCGAGAGCATATGAAAATGATTGAGTTTCGGCCAAATATTCTGGAAGGAAAAGTACTTGCACATGTGTGATGCCTTTAACCCTAAGAATGCATTTCTTTCATGTGAGATGGAATGAAAATTTGTTTATGATGCGTTTGGGAATGGCGGCTGCGTGAGGCTGAGAATGTGTACGTGGTAGCTTCTCTTTCTCTTTCGCTTACTGGGTTTAATCCACACAGTTTGCCGGAAACAGAGGCTGCCGTGGTCTACCATGTGCTCGCGGCACGTCCACGGTGAGCTTGAGGAATGGAGCGCACACACAAACTCACACACACAATATGGGGCAGTTCAGAGACAGCCAGTCGCTTACCAGCATGTTTATGGACTACAGGAGTAAGTCTGCGCAAATCTGGAGGGAACACGGAGTCAGAGGAGGGCCTGAACTCCTGTCATTATACTGTAGAAGATTATGCTTCAGAAATATTAAGAACAGATTCATCACATGATGGATGTATCAGTACAGTCTATAAAATATAAGCCCATAATTATGATTAAAATATAATCCATTGTTAATGGTTCATACAATATTTTTAAAACATATGATCTGGCCAAAGTTAATATATCACATGCATTGCAGAATCAACTTTGGTGTTGTCTAGTTAACGAAATCTATTTTCATGTATTTCTTTCTTTCAACAGCATTACTGAAGAATCGGTTGCAAAATTAGGCCTGCAGAAAACAGCAGGTGAGCTTGATAAAATCATTTTGCACATCCGAGGGAAAACTCGTTCCTTAATTGCTTTTTATATTCTTACCTATAGACAAAATTGAATGTGTAGGTACACAGGCCTTGACCCTCAAAGCTGCTACTCTGTTGCCTGAAAAATCAGACTGTGATAAAACCTTGGGGCAGGAAGGCAGGCGGGACCACATGACAGAGGGACTTGGCGGCATTCAAAAGCACCCCCCTCCCCCCCCAACCTTCAGGCAGGGACAAGGGCAGCACAAAACAAAAGTACATGCCACTTAAAGAAAGGGAATGTAAGTAAATCACAGTCAGGTCATGGATTTTGGAAATAAACCAACATTTATGAATATGTTTATGGACAGGTTTGTGAACACGTTTACAAGTTTTGGGACTGGTCTCAACCTTTCAGTCCTGGTTAATGGGGGCACTGACAACATGACACAGCCATGTATACAGATTGCCATCAATGAAGAGGTAGGTAGACCAAATGCTTACTGGTAAAGGCAGTCACCTGGCTCTGCATGTCAGTGGCTGCCCCCCCCCCCCACACACACACACATACACATGCAATTAATAATGTTTCATTTGCTTCCTTTGCCGGAATTTTGTGGAATGTTTGCAGGCCGTTCCCACACCTTCAACATGCATTCCCAGCCGAAAATGTCGCTTTCCCATGAATCCGTGGTGCTTTGAAAATGTTTGTGGCCATAATAGTGAAATCAGCACTGGGAAGCCAGCGTGGATAAGAAAGGCACAAAAGCACAAAAGCACACGCGGACAGGGGCGGTGCAACTGCAAGGCTGATCTATATACACTGCTGTCTGCAGTTACGTTAAACTAGTTAACCAGTGACAGATCACATAATAAAATAAATCACTGTTTAAGTTATATTTCAGTATATTACAAAGAATATTATTAGAAACATTTGACTGAATGGCCTGCAAGATAATGGTATTTAATGGGGGTTGTTATTTCTGACATTGATTGATGACCACAGATTTAAACCGATTAGTAGAAAGATCTCTGCTATTTACGGTTGGCAGAGAGGTATTGTTTTCTGTGTCCGTAACACTGGTACCCAGAATGCCTAGCGTGAAAAGTGCGGAACGTGAGTGGAGGCTCGCCTTTGTGTGAGAGGTGTCAAAGTCCAGCCCCTCCCTGTAAACAGGGTGACTAGGAACAAGGCTGAACAATAGACAGAGGGGCAGGGACACCTGCGAGGGTCCCCAGAGTCCTGTGCAGCCTGCTTCTGCTATCATCTGGGGGAGTAACACATTGGTTACTAATAGACTGAACAGAGGCAATCCTGAGCCTCAGGGTGGCATTTCTCTGTAAAACACTAGCCTTCAAAGACAGGACTTCAGGACCCCATTAAGGTATTTTAAGCCAGGTCATTTTAAGCCAAAATAATGCATCTTTTAACAAAATAAAAAGGTGAAGTTGCATAAGAATTCATTGGTAAAGATGGCAGCTTTGTGTGCATGCAATAAGAACATCAAACAGTGGTTATCCATGTTGTGGAGGAAGATACACAGCAAATATTTCAGTGCACTTATACAAATGGCAGTAAAGCCTTTGAATCTGTGAATGCTTGTGGGACAGTCAATAACGAGAGCTTCGCGGATTTAGTGAAAATGCTGTCTGGCAAATTGCGACCATTGTTTAACTGATTGAGTGGGGTTGGTCTGTTAGCACACAGAGCATTATTGTAAATTTCGCATGTCATTAAAGGTAAAACCAAATTTATGTAGCCCCCCCCCCCCACACACACACACACAAACCCTAATTGCGGCTGTGCAGCGGCAGGTGTGCGCTGACTCCCGACGGCTTGAGCCCCTGACATCATACGCATTTCCTCGCCATTACAGCAGTGTCCCCGCGGCGGGATCAGGTGTCTGCTCAGGATGTGGCGCAACAATTAATGCCCAGATTGTTCCACTTCCTATTGAATTGCCCCCAAACCCATGTGTAATTCAAACTGTCCCCGTGAATCTTAGACCTCCCCTTCAATCGAGAGGAGGCTGCTTGTTTGCATGTCCTTCGTGTCGATCTTTCTCACCAGACACATTTTTCCACTCAGTGATGAATTAGGGATGGAGCTTGAGAGCCATGGTACTAGGAAGGAAAAGATTCAATGATGTCAAAGTCTAATAGAGCTCATCTGTTACTGTAAAAATCAAAGGAATAGAGGAAAATAAACAGCCTGACATCAAAAATGTGAGGTGGGTATGTTGACATTTCTTTGCAAATTTTTTATTGAATTTCTGGTTCATTTATAGCATGCCATTACAAGCCTTAATAAATAATATACATAGCTAGCCTGCCCATGTCTTTTAAACATAAACTGAAAACACATACATGTTTAAATCGAAAAACTGAAAAGGTGAATACCTGGATAAGTGCACAACAGTATATTTTACCCAAAATACATCTGCAGCTAACCACCCAGCCAGGAAGTCGGTAAAGCTGTTACTGGGTGTAGATTACAATCTGGCTGAATCACAGTTTGACGTTAAAAAAGGATAAATGTCCGTGCTCTTGCTTACTCAATGCCTCTCCCATGTCCCTCCCCGCCCCCCAGCAGAGCAAGAATGAAAACAGAGAAGAGTTAATTGTATTTCATTTTGCACAGCATATAACAGAGACTGACAGTAAATGCTTTCCATTTGTATCAGGGTGGAATAATCTCCAAGAGGCCAATTTATGGGGAAACATGATCTTAGAGTCCTACACAATAAATAGTTATTACAAGATTAAACTAATGGGTGTCAGATTCTGCATCTTTCCTGTCTGCCCTAAGAAATTTGGGCGACATTTTCAGGCAAAGTGCAGTTTTGTTGTGATCGTTGGAGAGATTCGATGATGGACAGGCTTACAGCTGAGCGTGACCTCAGCTCCACGCTGCTGATTGCTGCACAGCTGTGCACTGTGACCATCATTCTCCAGTGGAGTGGGGGTGTACTGGGTGCATCTAAATCAGTGTGCTTCTCCTCCAAATTCTGACAGTCCCCTCCCCATGTAGTCCTCCAGTGTATAGTGGACGCAGTAGACTGCGGGGGGTTGGGTTGATGGAGCTGGTTGGCGCTCCAGAGAGCAGATCCCCAGACGGGGCTGAAGGGACACTCTCAGGCAGCTTCTCCTCTCTCACCGCACGTCAGTGCTTATATACAACGGCCATGCTGGCTGGCTAGCGGTCATGTGGTCTGCACCAGCACCAAGGCCGTCCCCAGCAGGGAAAGGACACTTAAATCCGGATTGTTGGGCTTCCCTGGATTTAAGAAGCCCAGACTAGAGTAAAGCCAAGTGTGGCCTTGCGTGGCACTGACACGCAGCAACACGGTATCGTCATTCCCGTCTGTGAAAGCTGGCCTTTGTCATGAGTCTGCAATTGCTGGATTAGATAGAAGTTAATGGCCGCATGCCCACTCTCAGATCTCAGCGGCACGCAAGTCCTCCTTTCGATAACATTCATACAAAAGGCACATTTTTAAGTAAAAACGACTCTGCCTGAACCTTAAATGACTGCTATCTGTCTCCTCAGAGTCTCACTTCCCCAAAGACAGCGAGGAAAATGAATGCAGTATGCTTCAGTACGGCAATAAGAAATTCCTCTTTAATTGTTTTGTTGACAGCTATTTGGAGGTAAGTCTAATCCTGTCAAGAAATTTTCCCCGAGTCTCCTCAAAGATGGGAGTGATTACTGTGACGTGCCAAGGAGTCTCTGGGAACACATTCATTACTGTCCTCCGTCAGCCTGTCCCAGGGAGAATAATGCAGCATGCCACCGGCTAGCTTATGCATACGTACAGATTAAAGGGTTTAATATAAGGTCACATAAATATTCAGAAGGTGCACCACATAACAGGAGCTAAGCACATGCATTATCCTCTGTGGCTTACACTGATTCACACTCCCTTCACTCGTCCTCACTTCCCATTACTGTTGCAGAACAAAAGACTTGAACATCAGAAATTAGCCTGAATGCTTTTTTCTTACTGCTCTCTATACAAAGTATAGTATCAAACAGCATTGCTTTTTTATAACACCTTTGCAATTAACCAAACAATAAGCTCTCCAGTAACCTACCCGTGTTGTGCCCAGCACAATAATGCATGTATGTATGTTCTATAATTTACCAAAAGACTCTTTCATAATATCATGAAATATGCAATCACTTCTTGGCCTGAGACAGAGTAAATGTAAGTATATCATTTCTAGTCAGACTACATATGGCACTAGTATTGGTAATTGTTGGTACTGGTACATGTTGGTAGCAGTAAATTTTGTTAATGGTAAACACTGGTAATGGTAATTGTTGGTACTGGTACATGTCGGTAGCAGTAAATGTTGTTAATGGTAAACACTGGTAATCATAATTGTTGGTACTGGTACATGTTGGTAGCAGTAAATGTTGGTAAGGGTAAACACTGGTAATGGTAAATGGTCGTAATGGTAAACTGATAATGGTAAACGCTGGTAATGGTGCATGTTGGTAATGGTAAATGCTGGAAATAGTAAACACCGGTAATGGTAAACGTTGGTCATGGTAAATGTTAGTAACAGTAAGCATTGGTAATGGTGCGTGTTGGTAATGTAAACGCTGGTAATGCTGCATGTTGGTAATGTAAACGCTGGTAATGGTGCATGTTGGTAATGTAAACGCTGGTAATGCTGCATGTTGGTAATGTAAACGCTGGTAATG
>JAODKN010000021.1:8750074-8762458 GCA_026774425.1 Petrocephalus zakoni | reverse complement strand
ATAGTTAATGGTTAATTAATGCATTTACTAAGCATGTATTACTGCATTATTTGTGGCCCCTCGAGTAAAGTGTTACCCAATTAATTGTATAAGAGTGCACGGAGAGACACTGTTGTGGGGTGAACATAATTGATAAAACACATGCTAACGGTTAAACTTAAAGGGAGCTTCACATCATCACGTCTAACGAAAAGAATTATTACTGTAGAGCCTTTAAAGCGGGCCCGGTGCTGCACTTCAGATATGGCGAGGCACTGGTGCGGCTCCGGGCTGCGTGCGGGGGAGCTGCTATTGTTTGTTTCTCAGAGGAGCGGCATCTCTGCTAGCATGGGCCACCCCTGTCAGCGCCTCCGCGCCCCGACCACCCAGCGGCAGGACGGGCCAGCACAGGGGAGCAGCCAGCTGTGTGCCGGGGACTCAGACAATGACGACAGGCTGTGAGCAAATGAGAGATGTTGTAACCGCATGTGGAGGGTCCTGCTGCAATACTCTGCAAGGGATCGCAGGAAAATGACACTGGAAAGCCATCATCAAATATTACCAGCCTTAGTTCATGAAGTGCTATCCTAGGGGAGCAGCACCTTGTGAAGTGAACCATGCAGACAGGCAGATTTGGGACTGCCAAACTGACGGTCTGATTAGTCCAATCAATGGCAGCACAGTCCAAATCTACGTTCCTGGAGCTGTCCAATCAAATAACCAAATGGGAGCCCCACCCCTCACACACACACACACACACATACACGGAGCACAGCAAAGCAAAGGCCATTGGCTGGCTTACGCTGAACTGTGGGATATGGTTCATAACAAATTAATAGATGTGATCATTACAGGGACTCAAGAGACTCTGGGCGCATCACAACAACAGCAGTGACCAAGCTTCCATCGTGGCTAACCACGGGTTAAATGCTAGCATTTGGTAAAATACATTGTCAGGATTCAGCTGCAGTTTGAGGGGCTCCTGAAACTGTCATATGTCCAGACAGAACCCGAGATTTCCCCTTAAAGAAAGGTCGCAGAAAATCTGAGGGCAGACAGCTTTAACAGGAATATAACAGTGAAATCAGATCATTTTTGTTCTGTTGCACAGAAAAATCCCCTTAAACTGGGGGGCTGGCAAAGTAATTTGTCGGTTTACATTCAGCTGTGCTGCAGAGCGAGATCTCATATGTGAGGGTAGGGAGTGAGGCGTCGCGTGTCACAGAGCCCCGGGCCGCCCCTCCCGTGGCCTTACCGCCACCCTTTATATCAGCCAATCATGTGCTTTATCCAGACTAAGCTCCTCTGTCAGGCAGCAGAGAATCAGTGGGGGGGGGGGGGACTGCATATTCGAATCAATATGGAGCCTCCACTGGGAGGCCGGTCCACGACTCTCAGCAGGACAGTTTGTGCTACCTGGCTCACTCCCACACAGCGTGAGATGATGAAAGCGAGCAACCCCGGACTCGACGGGGGGGGGGTGATTTAGGCCCCAGATGTCCCCACCCTGCCCCCCCAATCCTGTACCACCTGCCTCCCCCCCCAACCTCATACAGCTCACCAAATATCCTATATTGGAGTCTTTCTTACGTTCCTCATTGCAAAATCATCTAGCGGATGGAAGTCTAGCTGTCTCACAAGGTCAGGTCCTATTGATAAGCGTGACACATGCTACTCCACAGCTCATTTGTTATTCTGCCTAAAAGGGATCGTCTGCACTCACCCTGGCAGCTTGTGAGTGGCAAAGTTAAAAAAAAATTCTAAGTGCCATGTAAACATTGGGGGAAACTTCCTGCAGATTAAGTGCATGCGACGTCTTAAGCAATTTAGCTGGCCACTTCTCCCCCTCAGAATCAGACATGAAGGCTTTGAATTAAATGAGTCCGTTGGCAAAGTTCATGCCCAGGTCTGATGGATATGTTCCAGAGAGTGCATTTACCTTTAGCACTATGGCATCCCTGCCCGACACCTGATCTGACAGAAACAATGGGTTGATCATGCCTTAAGCACCAGGAGCCTAAGGGCTCAAGTGGTCAACTTGATCATAAAATGCCAATGGGCCTGGGAGCCCTCACACTGTTAGTGCTGAGGGGTCCAGGGGCCCTTGTGGTCACCAGATGTATAAACACCCAGGGATCTGTGGGCCCTCACATTGTAAGTACCATACAGTTATAGTGAGCTCACACTATAGCCACCCAGGGGCATAGTGGTCAACATCTCCTGTGCTCAGTGAGGATGTTCGAGTTAAACATTCTCCTGAAGTCGTGGGCTAAGCAACATGCATGGCCTGATGTTTGGAGGCCCCTTGGCACTCCGAAGTCCCGGGGCACTGGTCAAATTGGCCCGGTGCTTAATCCAGCACCGGGGGGGGACTAGAGTCATTGCTATTTGTCCGTGCAGGCGTCTCTCCAGGAAAATAAAAAAAAAATCAAGCTGCCACACGGAATAGAGAGATGGGACTGAAGTGTTGCAAGCCGATAAGGGCTCGTTCTGTGGAGCAATCGTGTGCCGTGTAATCCATCCCCCAGTCCGTGCCTTTCCGAGATCGGCACCGGGTCTGCCCCATCCGGACCTGTCAGCGCTTGTAAGGAATGCGCCCGCTTTGAACAGATATTGACGGCATCGCAGCTAGGAGACACCAGGAGAATGACGGCTTGCCGGGCCGGGCGCAGGGGGCATCTCCCCTCACCCCCCAGCTCAAGGAGGAGCAGAGGTTGTCTCAGACGTGGGTTTTTTGTCAATGAAATCCCCGGTGACGAGTTTATTTTACACCGCAGGCATTTGATGAGCCAATTAATATGACACCCCGACACTGGAAACTACCTGAGCCGTACTCCTTTCCTGCCCCGCTCTTGCTCAGAGCCGATCGAAGCGAAGATCTCCCGCCTGTCGCCTGCATGTTAAACGCCGCCTTCCTCATGCCCGCATTTAAGATGCTCTCTTTGGTATCGTCCACCATCCATCTTTAAGGGGACGTCTCCTCCGCCCCATCAAGAGGACAGCAGGGGGAAACTCTCAGTCTATAAATAGATCAAGCTCGTCGCCGCTCGCGTTTCACACTACGGGGCATATTTCACTCTGGACGCTGCAAGATAATCCTGTCAGGACCCAGACGTGCCTGGCTGCTCCCAGTCCACACAATGGGAGGGGCAGGGGTGCCTGTCCCACATGTTGGATATGACAGACGTATGTTCTTTACCGCGTTCTCCTAAAACATGCACTATGGCAAATAGGCATCTTGAATCTGGTCATAGTGTATGATCGTCCCCATTTGTGCCGAGCGATAACTTGACATCCCATCCAGGGTCAAGCCCAGCCTTGTGCCCTATGCAAAGGCGAAGGGATGGCATTGGGTGATTCTGGGTTACCTTTGATGTCCCTTCTACACTATATGGCCATAAGTATATGGACATAATTTTGTCCGACATCTCATTACGAAACCAAAGGTATTAATATGAAGCTGGTCAGTCCATTGTGGCTTCAATAGGCTCTACTTTTGTAACAAAGCTTTCAATTAGATGTTAGATCATCGTTGGATTTGCTGCAATGCAAATCTGTTGTTGCAAGCCTATGTAGCTCGCCGTGATCGTATAGTGGTTAGTACTCTGCGTTGTGGCCGCAGCAACCTCGGTTCGATTCCGAGTCACGGCAATAGGCTCACATTTACTGCTGAGGTACCATCCCAGGTGCTCATGTAGATGCGCCCTGCTGTGTCACGATGTCACCTGCATCAAATGCAGAGGACACATTTCATTGTTGCGTGCTGTGGCGCGTCAACAATGACGATTAATCACCTTCACTTAATGCTGGGTGATCAGGTCCCTTTCTGTGAGCTTGTGTGGCATAAGACTTCACAAGTGAGCGTGCTCACAGATGCTTTGTGCTTCACAATCACTTCACTTGTCTTTCACAAGGACATCTCTAGCAGCGCAAAAAAGCAGCAAGCTGACTTGTTGGAAAGATGGAGTTCTACTTCGCTGCCAAATGGAAAGTCACTAACCTCTCCTGAAGAACGACCGCCCATTCTGCAGATAATCATGCACAAGGTTGTGTAACTGTGTGCTTAATTATACATCTGTGTCAGCAGTGGGCGTGAATTAAATAGGAAATTCCTCTGATTAATTGGGGCGTCCAAGTACTTCTGGCCATATAGTGTATGCCCATGTCTCTTTATCATATATATGGATGGGTGGATGGAAAATGTTCTGTGTGCTCTGCAGAAATGCATCTTATATACAGCAAATAGCTCCAGTCAATCATGGACCCAGAACCAGCATGTCTACCAAATAACTAGCTGAGCAGGCACCAGTATTACATCTGGCCCCGTGTTACCGATTGTCTCCATATAAGCCGATTGCTGATAAAGGAAGGTATGGAATTTGGAAAGGGGTTTCCCTTCAGGACACAGGAGCATTTATGTGTGGGAAATCCCGTGTGACAATAACATGATTAGCCCTGAGCTGTCGGGTAAAGAAGCAGACCACTCCTGAGCTTTTGTTAGGGCTAACAAATTAGCTCAAGCCCAGTCGCCCCCCCATCGCCTCCTTTCCAGGGACCAGGCGGATTATACTCACATATTCAGCGGGGCAGCTGCACAGCCACTCCAATCCCCTCCATTTATGGAACATATGCATTTGTAATTATAAAATACCAATTAATGCAAAAACGGAATGTTCTGGAAACACAGATGCTTTCAAACAGGCATCCCCGTGCACACACAGCATGAAGGATTTTGTTATAGTAAGGTAACGCATTCCAGGGCAGCTTTTCCTTCTTTGGGAATGTCTCTTTATAAAGAAAGGATTGGGGCAGAGATTAGGAATCTGTGGAAGTGACCCACCAAAGACAAACATTCCCATAACCATCTTCAATGACCTCATCAGGGCTTGGTTTCTAGGTGTAAATGAGGGGGGAGCATCCAGAGATTTTCTTACCCTCCACTATCATCTCAGGTGGACACAGACAGCATCAGGAGATCGCTTTGGCCACGCCCCACGAGCAGTCAGCCAAGCTAAGGTGCGACAGGCTTCCCCATGCAAGGCTCCGCCTGTCACTTTGAGCACTTTGAGGACGACCCAGGCCTGACAGTTTAATCGCAAATGCCATTGTTTGTGAAGTGATCATTGTCCGACTTGGGAGCCTTATTACCCCCTTATTCTCGTTTGTGTGAGAAAGTTCCTGTTCTTTTCCTTCAAATACTCCACCCACATTAAAGAGGAACGTAATACAAACGGCTTTTAAAAGGATTAATTTGCAGATATTTATTTCAGCATATTTTTTCCCTCCTGAATATTCCTGTACTGTGCTGCTGAACATGCACGGCGCATTGTGAAGTTACAGGTGTCAAATTATACTGTCGCACTGCAACAAAAAAAAAAAAAAAAAAATGAAAGGCGCAGAACAGGGAGTATGTTACACTAAATGTTTCCCTCCAGCAATTTCTGCAACAGGTTCTCTGGTTCCCAGAGTGCTGTCCGTCGTCGCTGGCCCCCTGAGACTGACATATGGCCAGGCTGAGCTTACCAAGCACCCCAAATTTCTGATGGATCTTAAAGTCGGCCGCCCGCGGTCGCATGGTGCCAGACGCCACCGCTGCTGTTTTTCGCTTTAGCCGGCGAGCCCCTTCCGCGCAGCTAATGGCTCGTTCAGAAAAACGCGCTCGGATCCAGCCGAGATGCGCGGTGACGGATGGCTGACGTCCCCGCGGAAAGCTGTAAATCTCTGGAAGCTCGCAGCCCCCCGATGTGCATCCTAATGACCCCCAGTGCTTCCGGAATGCAGAGGAGGTAGCGGCGTCCTGGTCAGTGCAAAGGCACAGTTGATATATTTTAGATATGCGTGTGGGGGAGGCTGTTGGGGCGGAGAGGCAAGTCGCCATTAGAATTACAAATAACACATATCAGACCCGAAGACGTCTCAGTCACCCTAGAGTGGAGGGGGGTGCTTTTGGTCCGTGCGCCCCTACATGTGGGCTTTACTTGTATTTTGTGAAACAGAAATCTGCCTAAACTAACACAAGCTCTGGAATAAGCATAATTATTTTGGAGTGTTAAGCTAATGTGATGGGCATGTAAAGGAGTATCACGTTGATATGTTTCTTACCCAACATTTAGGATTATTTCTTTATTTTCAAAAAAATCAGTGTTGGGAGTAAAATGAGCGCATCGACTTGGCCAAAAATCCAGCCTGATATATGAAGCATATTACTAACGCTTCATAAGTACAGTTATAACAAAAGGCCAGGCGGTCTGACACAAGGTTCTCAATATGCAGACCACTGGCCAGACCTGGCCCAGCCCATAAATTTGTGAACCCAGATGTTATTGCTGCAATGTCACTTAAGTAATTACAAGGAGTATGTTCTGGAAAATAATTGGTGTAGAGCTGAATGTCACCAGAACTATAAATAATCGAAAATTGCGGCATTAAAACGACAGTGTGACAATGCTCTACTGGGACATTTGTATCTCGCGTAAATCAGCTTTGCGCTGCAGGTGGCGTAGTGCTTATTTAAAAAAATAAATAATGATTTTTATGATTATTCAACCGAGATGAGAGTGTGTGACCTTTCCAGTCATGAATGCTATTTCCTTTCTTTTCAAAGGTAATAGCCATGAATTATACATGTTTGATTTAACCTTCTCCCTGTGAGGTCAAAGCACATTACCAGCACTCACACTCGGCCTTCACACTCGGACCCCTTAGAAGACCTTCTTAAGAGAAACATGGGCCGAGTGCTGTATTGACGTTGGCTTAGAACACACCTACTCCATGTTTTCCGCCCTTAACTTGACAGAAATGGCCTTACGTAAGACCTATATAGCTCTGAAAGCACTTCTTGCATTCAAGAGCCACGCATAAATGTTTATTTCAGCAACCAGAGATTGCTGTGTGGAACTAGCACTATGCTATTAGAGTTTTATAAGACAATGTATCATGTCTTGAGTGGATAGCTTATGAATGTGTTACAGGCTGTTCAGCACTATCAGCAAAGAAACCCAGCGAGGCTGCATCTATCTCTAATGCAATTAGATTGAACGTGATAGGGTGTCCGGGGTGTTGGCAGTCTAAAAAAGGCCATAACTACATGGATAGCCTAGATAAAATAGCTAGGTCTGTAGCACCAGCTAATCTTACAATATAATACTCAATTTCTATCAGATAAAAAGAGCGATACAGTTTCTACAAAAAATGCATAAACATCTAAATTTAGAAGTAATGGCTAGATTATAAGTAGCCTGGCTAGCCTCTACCTCGGGCTTACTGCCATCATTGAAGCAGTGGGTTTATAATTTGCAAATTACATACCTAGTTACAAAGGTATGGAATATTAATGGCTCAGCTTCCCTCTAGGGAAGTCTCTGTCGAAACTGAAATAAATGACTAAACGTAATAAGCCTGTATTATTTTCTTTCCACAAGATTTAGTGGAAACCCCTGGCCTAGCTGAGACATTTTCAAGATAGTGAACCAAACCACTGATGCAGAGGTGGTGAATCCTCCAGGCCTGCAGGGCGGCGCTCCGCTTAGTGAGCTATCAGAATGGCTGCGTTTGAGGTCATCCCTGGTCCTGAAACTTATAGCTGCACCTCTGTGGCCTGTTCTTTTCCTTCCCATCTATAATTGTAATGGAAATTAAATCCTTGTGGTACGCCTTAGTATAACGTGGTACGGCTCCATGATAAAACAAGTGAATAAAAAAATGGGAAAATGATATGTGGTGCTTTCATAAAGAATGTTCTTTTCTGCATATAAGTGGCGTTTCCACTGTTGTACCCCTTAAGAACTGTACAAAATCTAGGCCTTCAAGCATTAAAGGGAACAAACATAAACTAAGGGCTTAGATATTATGAAAGGCAGCAGCTTGACTTTGACGCTATTGAGACACGATCTGACAGAGACACACTGACATGTTTAGGAAGATCCCCAGTGTGACTTGGCCTTGCCCTCTGTGATACGATCTCTTCTCACCCAAGGCTGTTTCTTCACCTTTGGAATCACCCCGGCCCAGGGTTAAGTAAACTGGGACGCCTTGCTGGTGATGTCATAAACGGACAATAATTTAATGGCGAGTGGATGTGAGTGCTCAGACTGCCAGTTTCTCAGGCACTGAGAGCAGCCCGCTTTCGCCAAAGCACGCGACACGTGCGATGTGGCTTGCACGATGCTATACATTCTGCTACACAGAAAGCAAACCTAAAATTATGCTGAAAATGTCTGTAGCACAGAGAGTTTTAAAAATGGAAATATAGACAGGAAACTGCTGGCTTTTATGTGAGCTAGTGGCACTTTTTCTCCAACCAAACTATCAGGACATCAAGCACAGCTGTGGCATTTCCCAATGAGGCCTTTGGGGGGCGCTAGAATGTTTTTACTGCCTGGCTGTGACTCCCAATCCAATCACCAGAATCACGTCTGACATTGATCAGTGGTCAATTAAGCACATTAAAATGTTAACAGGCACATGCGGACTCTCCACCTATGGAAACGATGCATGTACCTATACCAATATCATGGTCTTAAAAATAAGACCAACATTAGACAAAGCTTTAAAGACCAAGGCCTTTGGTGAGGAAAACCACAGCTAAATTTAAGCAGCTAAAAAAAGCAATTTTTAGGAGCAGGAGAGGAACGCTGTTTGTCAGACATTCCGACGAAGCTGCGTAGCCCGTAGGCCTGAGGAGGGGGACTGCAGTGCCCTCTGGTGGTTGCAGGCAGGACTGGCTCTGTGGCTGCCTCAGCATACATGCAGTGAAGGCCCTTATTTAAGCAGCCCCACTGACATTACCCTAGCCACAAGTGTAGATACTATAATTTTGTGGTTTAAGGGCTTGGACTGGAAGACTACCTCACAGAGCGCTGCGCCTAGCTCTCTTTAATCAGATTTATCCATCTGGATTATTTGACCCCTCAAATATTTCGGCTCTGGTGAACACAGGAAATGTCAGTTTAACCGAGCAAAAATAAAAGATTAACGCACAAAGAGAATTCCGGACCGAGGATCAGTGTAAAAGGAATGTCCAGCTTTATATTCCAAGGGCCAATGAGGGCAGGGGCGGGGGTCAGGCTGCTCCTTTTAGGATGGGTGTGGCAGAAGCGCCCTTTAAAAGACTCACCTCATTATGCTAATAATGCATTTTCATATTCACCTAAGAACTGAATGGAAATAAAGGTGCATACCCCCAGGAATTTTTATATAGGTTTTTTTCCTACATTCCTTGCATTCCTTCCCTACATTACTACATATATTACTGGGCGTCAAAATAAGCATGCGGAGAAAAATATTAAAACTATGTTTTTGTCGAATCTCCTTTAAAACTGGCTGTTTACAGCAGAACAGCAGCACATAAGCTAATTCAGGCTACCGCGGTAAGTCCCAGATGCTGTCCCAGGGCAGTGTCACTGGTGCTGAGGTACGGGAAGGAAAACCAGCCCCCCCCTTCAAACAGGGAAGGCGAACGTGAGAGAGGCCCTTCATACAATAGCAACCTCATCAAAACTCTGCAAAACATCCCCGGGCGGAATACCTGGCTAGGATCTGTTCCCATATTCCGCAGGCTTTTATGCTTCCTCCCTCTCTGTCTGCCTGGCTCTCTGTCTCCACTCTTTTTTCATAAGGCGGACAACTTGCATTACACACGAAAAAAGCTGAAAACCGAAGGGCGGGATGGATTCCCATACATTTTAAGCACTCTGGCTCCGGTATCATACATCAAGGTATATTTCACCCTGTCAAAGCAAAATGCAGCAATATGGAGCGTGTTTAGAGCTGCGTATTAAAACCAGATGCAGATTATTATGAGTAGTTTATCTTTTAGGAGTCTAGTGTCTCATGGAACTTAATGCAAATTTGTTCCGAAGGCCGTCTTTATTTCCAAGAGACGAGATGGGAATAATTATTGGACTTGTGAATCTGAATCTGATAGACAATGGATTCCTTTTCGGTCATACACAATCACCAACCGCAGACAGAATTCTTGCATTCTAAATTTCGGAATTTGAGCGAGACCAGCAGAGAGAGCGAGGCCAGCGTGTGTCTGGGGCAAGACTTTCGAGAGAGCCAGTTTAACCCAGAGACACAACTGTGAGGTTCTGCATCCCGACTAGGCAAAATTGCATAGCAAGGTAGGAACTACACTGTCAGCTGAATGAGACTGGAGGGAGCCACAGAAGCAGAGGTGTGAACGTCATTCCAATGGCTACTGAGGGCAATACTACAGTATGTCAACAGAAACGTCACTCTGCAGCCTCTGGCCAGGAAGCGGTTCATCTTTTTGCTGTGAAATTCTGCATCTGTCTGGCTTTCGGCACAGGGTCTAGGTGGGCCTGCAGTGTTTCCTAGGAAACAGGATGCAAGGATGGGGAACACTCGGAACAGGATACACACATGCACAGACTCACACACTATGGGTCAGTCAGCAATGCCACCGTAACACAGGACACACACATGTACAGACTCACACACTATGGGCTAGTCAGCAATGGCACCCTAACACAGGACACACACATGCACAGACTCACATACTATGGGTCTGTCAGCAATGCCACCGTAACACAGGACACACACATGTACAGACTCACACACTATGGGCCAGTCAGCAATGCCACCCTAACACAGGACACACACATGCACAGACTCACACACTATGGGTCAGTCAGCAATGCCACCCTAACACAGGACACACACATGCACAGACTCACACACTATGGGCCAGTCAGCAATGCCACCCTAACACAGGACACACACATGCACAGACTCACACACTATGGGTCAGTCAGCAATGCCACCCTAACACAGGACACACACATGCACAGACTCACACACTATGGGCCAGTCAGCAATGCCACCCTAACACAGGACACACACATGCACAGACTCACACACTATGGGCCAGTCAGCAATGCCACCCTAACACAGGACATACACATGCAAAGACTCACACACTATGGGCCAGCCTAATTGCATGTTTTTGGCCTTACAGGATGAAACCATAATAGCAGTAAGAAGCTGACACTTTCTCGGGTGAACAAGCAAATTCTACACTAGGGGCTGGTCTTACGAAACCAAATCAAGTTTATATTGTTTTCTTGACTAATTTCATCTTCGCTTTACTGGTATAAAAGAAGGTCATGAATATGTCTTAATAAAAGTATAAATACAACACAAATGGGAATTTGTCAAGCCCAAAAAAAGTTCTGAAACGCCATTTATTTCATTTATTTTATTTATTGGCAGGCAGAGAAAAATAATATGATTTTCCCACTGGCGTCAAAAACAGGCCCAGCTAAAGGTTTGTGTTTCTTTCGACAGCATCTGCTCGTTCACTGCCTCGGGATGAAACCATTTTCAAATCCTACCTAAGATCTGACATGTTTAAGCAAAGCAATTTCAGGCCCAGCTGCACCAGCCAGTATTGACATAACTCTTCGGCCCAGTCTAGCAGGAAGACAACAATTTGTCTCGTTATGGGAGAAAATGAGGTCTTTGGAATGGGGGCAGGGCCCATTGCGGGACAGGGAGCACGTCTGGGCGCCTGCGCGTAGAGCTCTACAGTGCCCTCCCCAGGCATACTGTCGCAATGACTTCATGTCAGAGTGGTAACAGACCAATGAGTGTGTCAAGGCCTCAGCAAACCTCATGACCAATCACGCGGCCCATCGCTGACCAGGTGGCCGACCTGTCTGTTGATTACATTGGCTGCTGTGGGGGGGGGCTACGTCTGATGGGACAGTTCTCTTTCCAAGTAGCAACTCAGACAAAAACATCATGGAAACGTCACTTCCCATCGGAAACACACCCCTTTTCCAAGTTTGAAGTCAGACAGGAATTTTTTTTCCGAGTTTCCTCTGTGACGTCATTTCAACATGGCAGTTTACACAGTCAATAAGCGTTTCAATGTGTTTCTCTATTTTTATAAATATTTCAAAATGTTTATTTTATGAAATGTATTACTAGTTATGAATGTAATCTCACGCGGTCTTTTATGCGAAGTAATAAATGTCTTTCCATTAACTTTTGTGCCCAGATCTGGACAATAACAGCGTGCTTGTGGAGGCAGCTGTGCTTGTTCCGAGTTGTGTAGCTCGATCGGGAAACGGTCGCTTGCGACGTCTCGCACCTCGGAATAAACTAACGCAGCATTTGTCCTTCCCTCTCCCTCTCCCGACTGCCCCCCCCCGGTGCATCTCAAGCCCAGGTGTCAGATCTGACAAAAGCCAAAAACACCCACGGGGGTCAGTGAAAGCAGCAGTGTGTGAATGACATGGCAGGGGTCAGGAAGGCCTGCTGATGACTCTCATGACCTGCGTGTCCTTGCTTTGCAAAGGGGTTATCGTGCGTTCCTTTTACTCTCGAAAATAGGAGCTCGCCGCGCGGAGTGACGTCACATCCGCTGAAAAACCGAGG
>JAODKN010000021.1:8710073-8720976 GCA_026774425.1 Petrocephalus zakoni | reverse complement strand
CCCGCCCCCACACACACACTTAATGGTGAGGCTTTGAAAACAGCTGCATGACCCAGCAAGTCAATTTGCTGCTTTGAGCAGTTTCATCAGCTGCTCTAAATGAAAGAAATTTTGTCAAACTAGAAATAGAAATAAAGGTAAAAATAGAAAATAGAAATAGAAATAAAAATAGAAGATAAAAGTGGCACGTAGTTATGCTGTCGCAGAAAAGGTTGAATTAACGTATACAAAATGCCTAATGAGACATCGACCAGAGAATAAAAACAAAGATTCTCATAACAAAGCAATCTAAAAAGTTTCATTTTTAAGACTGTGTTCCCAAGCCTGGAAGGTTCAGTTCCCCTTAATAGTAACAACGCTAACAGCTGCAGTTTGTCTGTGTGCTTCCCTTAGATTGTGACGAAAGGAAAGTTGGTGAAAGACATTGAAATGCATTTCGGAGCACAGCTGCAATGGATAAAGGAGAGAGAAAGGGCAAATTTAGGATCACAACCTCCAATATGTTCCCTGGCTTTCTGTTGCCACATCTTGTTGCTATGGTGACTGCATTCGACTGCAGGTGTGTAACAGGGAAGCGGAAGCCATGTTCGCTCTCTCTCTCTCGCTCACTTTCTCGCTCGCTCTCCCTCACTCTCTCTCCCATATATGCTCACACACTCAAAGACACACCTATGTCAGCAAAAGCACAACAGATATGACAGAATAGCTCAGCTGTCAGAACATTAATTGTAAACAATTAAAGGGATTTTAATGAAATGAAAGGACATGTTGTCACTGATGCTGTTGAGGGGCTAATTAAAGACTCCATCATCTGGATGGCTTGAAAGCAATCAGATTTCCTCCAATCAGATTTCCTCCAATCAGATTTCCTCACATCATTGTAAGAGTCAGCTGGCTTGTAAGTTAAGTATGGTGGTACTCTCTCGACACCCTCTATGGCAAATAAAATATTATCATATGATTATTAGAAGAAAACACTGATGGAAAGTAGCCCTAAAATCAGATTTTTGTGAATTCAAACTGGTCACCACTGACCAATTGTAATACTAAATATTACTGACATCAGTTATGGGAGACATGCAGCTTGGGAGCTGGTGTCGGGGGATTATCAGACATTATCAGACGTTGCTGGTACCCACTGGTTAATCGGGCAGTGATTGACAGCAAACAGTAATTCCTTCCACCATCAGAATGAAGTCCTCATTTCCCTGTCAGTAATTAACTTATTACAGTCATTTTCCTGCATGTTACATAAATGAGACTCTTTCTTAATGGTTCTTGGGCCTTTTGGTGGATTTTGGTCAATTACTACTAATTAACATTTGACCACCTTTGATTTCATTTAATTTTTGTTTTTATTTAATTGGTATGTTTTACAAATGCCTTTATTGCTTTTATTATACTTATATACATAGACATTAATTATACAGTGCAATTTATGATCAATAGTTATTATATTAAGCAGATTAGTGACAGTTCAGTACCCTCCAAAACGTATGCTTCATTATAATGAGTTTGAATGGAAACAAACAAGTCAAATCAAGTTCACACAGTATAAAAAACATCTATCCATCCATCCACGAATCCAGCCATCCATCTATCATCTTACTCAGGGTGTGTTGGGGGGGTTGGGTTGGACCATACCCCAGGCAGCTCACGGAATATAATAATAATAATTCACACAGCGATAATTCGGAAAGACACTGTTCCCCACCTCACTGCAGATAGTAATGCTGCAGCTGTCTGACGAAAGCTCCTACATCATGAGAACAAGCCAGCAGAGGTATATGGTGCTTGCATATTCATATAAACAACTTGGAGAAAATGCAGTATTAATGTTAACATAATCATTTTATGGTTATTTGTTATAGGCGATATATATATATATATATATATATATATATATATAACAGGAAAACACAGGTAAATGTAAAATCCATGAAGAGATATTTTAATACATTTAGCTATGCATCCAGCATATGTGCCTTGTGAGGAAATAAATGAATTTCAGTGGCCAAAACGCTCCTTTGCTCTAAGTAGAAGCTACCTGGAGCTGCTACAGTGAGGATCCGAATCTGATGTATTTAGCAGCTAGGGGAAGCCAGAGAGACCACAATGAACGCATAGAGAAGTACAGGCCAGGGGCACCCAGGGGGCGCTGATGAGGCACTGGTGGAATTGGATGATGGTCCTATCCTTTTCTAATCTGTCCTCTCTTTCAACTGCAAGAATTTTCTTCACCAGTCAGAAATAAAAAAAAAATGTTACACACATAGATCACACTATGTAACATAGGCCAACTTTTCATAAGACTGACATCTCATAATTTTATTAAAAGCAAAATTAAGCCTGTTCTTCGCATTTGAAGAGTAGAAGACTGACCTGGGATCAGTGATGGATCAGTGGCTTGTTCAGCTCCATCTGTTCTGAAGTGGATTCCCTGCATGAGCCTCTTTTTCCTGTGGTTTTGAAGCTAACCAGGGAAGACTGTGAGAAACCTGGCAGCACCCCCCCCCACCCACCCTATGTCCTCCAAAGGTTGCTCTACATGGGTGGTGGGGGGGTGTGAGGATTGGCTAGGGGTGGATGTTTTGTCACAAAAAGGTGTCTAAATGTGGATCGTCTCACGTACAAATGGCGGCAGAGGAATGAGCCCGGTGCAGGTCCGCAGAGAGCGAGGGACGCAAACGCTAAGCGGAAGTGACAGGCACCCCCAACCCTGAATATGAGGCCGCGGGTGTTCATGCGTGTCTGCGTTTGCCCAATCACATGTGTGCTTTCCAGAGGAGGTGTCCCAATTTCTAGAAGGCCAATAAAGTGAGATATAATACAAGATGGCAGTGCTGTTGTTTTTCATTATTTTCGAAGAATGTGGAAATGCAGCCATCCGTTCATCCATAATCACTTAACCAATTCACAATGGTGCTGATCCTGGAACTTCTCCAGGGAAGCTCTGGGCAGGAGGCAAGGAACACCTTGGACGGGATGCCAGTCCACCACAGGGCACAATGTCACACTATATACAATTACAGAGAAATCCGTCCACCTGTTCCATGTCTTTGCATTGCCTTAGGAACACAAAGCCTTCATGAGGAGAATTGGACTCTAAAGCCATGAGCCCTAAATGAGACCTTCATGTCACAGAGAAGAGCAGGAGCATGCATGTTGCATGTCGGGGCCATGCTGGTTGACTGAATAGCTAATAACAAAGACAGGACTTTGACAGGACAGGACATCATGGCTGACCAGACTGGACCAAACTGACCTCTGACTCCTGCCCCCATAATTCCAGTACATTCTACAGTAGGCTAACTAAGGGTTTAAAAAAAATATGTTTCAATACTTTGACAATACTGGAAATTATGAGATTTTAGGCATGGTTTACTCTGACCTCCATTATTCTGTAATGTACATTTCTATTATTCTGCAGGAAATAGCTTCTCCCAAAAGCACTATAGTGCTATGATGTTTAAAACATCTCACAGAAGAACCACAGAGGACTAACTGATAGTTATTAAAATCAAGGCATCTTTGTAATATTACCGTTTTAGAGGGTTGTGTAGTTTAAAAGGTATTTTAACTACTTCACCTTTTTTGAAAATTAATCAAGGTGTATTGGCTCCCCTATAGAAGCAATGAACAGTCCTCTTTAAACTACCCCGATGCTCACACACACATTCCACCATTCTTGGTTGTTTTCTTTCTCTTGTGAAACTGTCCAGCACTACAAACTTTTCAGTCACTGTTGTCATGAGCAGTATAGTCAGTAGTTATGAGTTGTCAGGCCAAGCAGTTCATGTTAATGTGAGGGATGTGTCCTTGCTGTTGGCTTGTCTGCTGGAGAGATCATACCAAACCATGGAAGCAGGTTACTTTTGCTCCCTCTCAGCCCGATAACCTCAGAAATGGGTGAAGATGGGCAGGAGATGAGATTCACGAGAAGCTTGCACAGGACCTTGTAGTATACCACCCGGCTCTTTCAGAAGTTCAGGGCTGGTCTGAAAACTTCACCCCATTTCCAATGGTATGTTCATGCGAAGAATAAATCTTCACAAGGACTTGAAAATATTATGATGAGGACTAACTTGTTAGTTTGTCAACCGTGACTGCATGGAATCCTCCTCTGAGGGTACCTTGTGTTGAGTGATGGCTGCTGACCAAAATCTTTAGTTAAGTAAACTCCAGACTATCTTATGCAGTCTGATAATATGGGACAAATTACATGCCATATTGGTTAAAAAATTGGACACAGCATTATATACTTCAATAAGGGACAATATTGTAGTATTTGAGATGGGTGCTAACTCATATTATACTCATACTTATATATAACTCATACTTATATAAAGTATATGCACTGCTTTGGCTACAATAAACAAGAACAGTATTTACAAATCAAGGAATTTTAGCTGTTTCATTTAGCGTATACCAATTACTTGAACACAAACTAACAAGAAATATTGGTGAACAAGTGAGTTTGTCTTGCCCGATGGTTGAACTCATGTTCTGAATGATTAAATGTGCCTCCATCATCTTTGAAACAATTGGAAAGAGTAGGTGAAGCATGCGTCACCGGGTGAGGCTGTATTCTGTAACTATCCAAACACCTGCTAAACAGAAGGGGATGAAAGACATTGTCTAAGAGTCTAAGAGTTTAGTGAGGCATAAAATATTTTGCTTCAATGAAGTTCCTTTTATCAACCTAAGGGTGGTATTGGTTTGCACAGCTCATTGTGATTCTAAATTGCCATTAAAATGGTATTTTATGTCATGTGAATGTTATAGTTTTTGTTCTCTTCGTGTTTTTCTGCTTCTCCGGTTTTCTTAAGAAACACATCCTGTGTCTGAGGAATAGATGGAATAACTCATTACAGGACTCTGGCTTGATGGAACTATCTGTGATATAGTTTAATAAAATTAAGGTAATATCATTTCATATAGGTGTATTATAATGTCTATGCATTGCTTTCAGTTTAATTGTGTGCTGAGGTGCTGAACTATGTAGTTTGCGTGGATTGCTAATATTTGGTCTAAATTCCCACCTGTTCAAATGACTCTGTGTGAGTACAGCTACGAAACTGCAGATTTTGCTTTTTGTGTGTTCCTGTACCAAAAATAAATTACTTTTTACTTATTAATTAATGAAGGAAGCGGCAAAAAAATCCCTCACAATTCAAGGAGTCAACAAAAAGCAACAGTCCCATGTGCTCGGTCATTGCTGCATGTGATGAGATGCATCTTGATTTGATGCATCCTGTTAGTGTTTGAGTCCTGTGATTCTGATCAGCAATCGAGTCCGGTGAATTTGAACATCCAGTGACCCTGGTTATCCTGCATTTATAATATTCAATCCTGCAATGTGAATACTCCATCCTGCAAAGTGAATACTCCATCCTGCAAAATGAATACTCCATCCTGCACCATGAATACTCAATCCTATGATGTGAATACTCCATCCGGCAAAGTGAATACTCCATCCAGCAAAGTGAATACTCCATCCTGCAAAGTTAATACTCCATCCTGCAAAATGAATACTCCATCCTGCAAAGTGAATACTCCATCCTGCAATGTGAATACTCCATCCTGCAAAGTGAATACTCCATCCTGCAATGTGAATACTCCATCCTGCAAAATGAATACTCCATCCTGCAAAGTGAATACTCCATCCTGTAATGTGAATACTCCATCCTGCAAAGTGAATACGCCATCCTGCAAAATGAATACTCCATCCTGCAATGTGAATACTCCATCCTAAAATGTGAATACTCTATTCCATGACGTGAATACTCCATGAAAGTCATATTTAATTTTCTTGCATATGTGAGTTCCCAGTGACTGTAACCTTTGAAAGTGATGTCCGTAACATCAGCATGCTTTCAATGTGAGTGCACTGTGGCAATCGGCATGCTGTGAGGGTTACTGCCATGTCTCTTTACAGATCTTCTACAAACTAATGTCATGCACTCTGGAAGCACTTCTTAGAATCACACATAATTAGCCGCGAGCTCCAAGTATAACTGGATTATTAAAGTCTGACTGTGTACAGGAACATAAATGTTGCTAAAAATAACAGTAAAACATGTTAGCAGAAGCATTTGCTGTAAAGGAGGAGACCCACCTTCCTGCCATGGGGAGCACAGATACAGCTTTGTTTTAGCACAACAACTTCTTTGTTTTTACTCAGGCTTAATGAAGTTAGCAGGACAAAAGGGCATTTTTAAAAAGGAAGCTTCTGTGGGTCAATGCAGGGTTGTGAGAAACACCTAAATGCTGATCAGAAGCACAAAAGCTCCAGGATTCTTCAGGACAGCTTGGCCTATACCTTGTGCTGCCCCCTTGTGCTCACAATCTTCATCACCATGCCCTTCTCTCTGGCACATCAGTCATTTCCACTTACAGTCTTTTTCAATTGCTAAAACAGATTTCTCTGAAGGTGCCCTCAAAGTCTCTAACATTTAAACACAAAACCATAACATCTCACTCAACTGTGCAAATCCCAGATTTACAGCCCAGAAGCGCATATTTCACTCAGATGACACACACACAAACAAGCAAAAATGATCACACACACAATGATCACAAAGCACAACAAAGATCAATTCAGAATACTACTCTAAAAACTTCATACAACCAGGAACCATATATTTCAAATTAATCAATATTTCAATTCATAGTACTCAACATACAATATTGAAAGTGTACAAAAACACCACATGGAAGATCATGTTTCAAATATTTTATTTTTCTCAAATGCACTGCTCCAAAATCAACAGCATGTAAACTCATTAACTAGGCATAAAAATGTTCTATCCATGCTGCAAAGAACATAAAAGAAAAGAAAATGTGTATGAAACTGATAAATGTATGTTACTGTAAATACTGTACATTACAGACGTTATTCATTAAGATCTCTCCAGTTGCTGCAATATGAACATTTTGTAACAGCTCCAAGAAAACTGTAATTATGCAATGTAAGTCTGCTAATTGTCATAAAGCTGTTGTAATACCCCTCTGATATTACAGTTCTTTGCCTTCCTCTCCCTCTTCCTCTTCTAGCTTTCTGTCATCCATCATAGATTTATTGGAAAACAACTATAGTAAACACACACACACACACACACACTTGCGTACCTGTCTAAATGGGGACAGTCCATTCATTTCTATGGAAAAACCCTAATCCCAATCACGACATCCTTAACCTCTACCAAGACCATAACCATAAGTAACCAACCCAAATACAAGACTTTTGGTATTTTTAGTTTTTTGATTCGATTCACAGATTTTTATAAAATTGAGGTTTTCCATTGGGGACCTGAAAAATGTCCCCAAAAGTATGGAAATTTCAGGTTTTACCACATTAGTCATTGGTCGCCTTATTGTTTTGAATGTGGTTCTTGTTTACTTTTTGAATCATAATTCAAGTTAGTAGTAATTTTGGAATTTTGGGAATTTGGAATTTCAAGATGAGATCCTTGGAATAGCAATATATAGAGCTCTCAAGATTCCGAAGAGATTTGTTTCTTTGGTACAACTTTCACAATCCACATGCAGGCCACATGCAGGGAGTTGGAGTGATTTTACAGTTTTTCCCAATTGCTAAAACACTGTCATGAACATTGAGCTAGATGACAATATGCTTTAATTCAGTCCTCAAAATGACCACACTATTCCCAGAATTAAACACTGTGCTCCTGTTGTTAGTGTCATATCAGACATTGGTTGCACCAGAGGAAGGTGAAGACCTGGAATATCAGAAGGATATTGCATCAACTTTATAACAATTAGCACTTACATTGCATAATTACAGGGACAGTTTTCTTGGAGATGTTACAAAATGTTCATATTACAACTGGAGAGATCCTGATGAATAATGTCTGTAATGAACAGTATTTACAGTATCATACACTTATCATTTACTGTATCAGTTATCATTGTATGTTGAGTACTATGAATGGAAACCTTGATAAATTTGAAGTATATGGTTCATGGTTGAATGAAGTTTTTAGAATAGTGTTCTGAATTGATGCTTTTTGTGCTTTGTGATCATTGTGTGTGTGATCATTTTTGCTTGTTTGTGTGTGTGTCATCTGAGTGAAATATGCACTTTCAGTAACATAGTGAATGATTTTTAGTTGACTATTTGCTTTTGGGCTGTAAATCTGTGATTTGCACAGTTGAATGAGATGTTACAATATTGTGTTTAAACTTTTGAGAATTTGAGGGGAACCTTCAGAGAAATGTGTTTTAGCAATTGGGATCTGTTTCCCTTCATAATTAATGTTCCTCCGGTCTTTTGTTTTCACCTGCTGTGGTCCTTTTGATTATGTTTCTGTGTGTATTTTTGCTGTTACAGTTTTTCCACACAAAGGGACAAAGGGGAGGAAACAGAATGGCCAGCAGAGACCCCTGCTGGAAAAAAGGGGACATGGCAGGAGTGACAGAGACAGACCATGACTATCGCAACCCATCCTGTCCATCCCCTGATATGACCGGCAGGGGTTGCCTCTGATCCTCTAGAATCCTCCTGTTTTATTTCCTTGGTGGTTCATGGACAGTCAGTTAATTGTTGAGTGACAGTGATCTGGAAGAGCACAACGATCCTGAGGAGCTAGCAGAGCTGCCAGCTGTGCAGATTGTCCTGCTGGTGATGTCCCCTATGAGTTATGGAAGCCATGCCCAAGCTGAAGCTGTCCATATCTCTTCTTCAAAGCCCATGCTGATTCTTCCAGAGCTACCCCGCCTGTAAGCCGTCCTAACCACCGACAGATTGGGCTAAATCCCACCATGTGGAAGGTGGCCAAGGCCAGAGCGCTGTTTATGCAGACAGAGGAGTTACTGGTGGGGCTCACCCCAGGTGTGGATCACCAGGAAGCAGAGAAGGTCCGACACTGTATGGGGGAGATGCAGCTGCAACTTGAGCGCTGCTGCTTCAGAGGCTGTTCTCGCCTCTGCCGCGACCCCAGAGGCCATCCTCCCCTTGAAACCTGCTATCCCGAAACCATAGACTTCAGCTCCTTTTGCTAGATCCCCAGATCTTCTCCAGCCGGCTAGGGGATATACTCCCTCCCCCGTGTCCACAGTCTGCCCCTTGGCCTCTGACCAGTGGGCATCCTAATAAGAAACCATCTCAACTGACTTTTCTAGGTCCAGTGGAGCCATGGCTTTGTTTTGGTGTGCCCCCCCCCCATTTCCAAACTCCTAAGCCTATCACAAGCAGTCATTTTGGCCACCTGTACTCACAACCTTTTTCTTTCAGTCACTACCCACAATTCATGACCACCTGTCAGGGACCAAAAACCTTGTCCGGGGGTCTCACCACAGCAGTGCCCTGCAGCAACAAAACAGCATCACATTCTCTTACCATCACTTGTTAACATTATGAGGTACTTAAATTCCTCTTAGGAATCCCTAACTCTTCCCCTCACCTGAGAGGACTAATCTTTTTTCCAAGGGAGCTCCATGGCCTCCGATTTGAAGCTGCTGATTCTCAACCCTGCCACTTCACACTTGGCATCAGACAGCTCAAGTCGGCTGAAGGTCTTGGTTGAATGAAGAACAAGAGTGGAGTCAAGACACACTCTCACCAGAGATCAACACTATAAACTATGTGTGCCACTGCCAAGGATGCAAACGCAGCTCTTACTGCATTCATACAGGGAACAAATAGCATGCAGCAGTATCCCTCGTATCCTTCAGTGCCTCCCCAATGAAGAGCTCAGACACGTGGTCATACACCAGTAGAGGCAGAATCAGTCAAGTGTAACACAGAACATATCATAGACAAAGTCAATTCAGGGATCTTCTGCATTTCAAGCTCAGTTAGAGATACTAGCTTCCCACATTATGCCATGTCTACTGTTTCCATGACCCGAAGTACATTTTTCATTTGTCAGTCTAAAAAAGCAAGTGTTTTATTTCTGTTCCTTATCATGTCTGTATTCAAGCAGTTTTTTAACTCTTCTCATTTGATTTTGTCACAACTGAGTCTTTATTAAGTATGATCAGCTCAACCACAACATTCTGATCGACAGATTGGGAGCTACTGCGCTGTTCTGGGGAATTTTTGGGTGAAGATGGAGGACTTTTGTGGGATGATGTTGGGTTATAAGGTCATGGAACTCCTACTAAATCCTGTCCATCTGATTCGTGGCCTGTGGCCGGTACCTCACCTTACTCCCCCCCCCCCCACACACACACACACACACACTTTTTTCACATCCATCACTAACGTCACACTTTGATTTTCCCTTATATAGTATCAGTGTCTATTTAAATCCTACCATACATTTTGAAGATTAGACCTTAGCTTTTGCTTTTACACAGTGCAAATTTTCAGACAGTGGATCCATCTTTCCAAATAAAGCAACAGCCACACAAAAGTGTTTCACATTTTGTACAAAGTTCGGTCCAGTGCTTTGCATTTAAACACAGGGTTTCAGCAGATCTGGGATAGAGGGTGACAGAGTGCTTGCAGCTGCTGGCTGTTTGGGAGAAACAATTTCTTTTCAGAGCCTAAAGAGGAAGCATTTGGGGAAGAAATGGCATGAGGCAAGACGCCATGGCAGTCTTGCAGGAGGACAGCCATTGTTTTCAGCATGTTATGTTGGAAACCATATGCTTGTGACAGCACTCTGGCCAATTGCTGCTCCATCCGCTGCTCCATCCGCTGCTCCATCCACTGTTCCAACCGCTGCTCCATCCGCTGTTCCATCCGCTGCTCCATCCGCTGCTCCATCCGCTGTTCCATCCGCTGCTCCATCCACTGTTCCAACCGCTGCTCCATCCGCTGTTCCATCCGCTGCTCCATCCGCTGCTCCATCCGCTGTTCCATCCGCTGCTCCATCCACTGTTCCAACCGCTGCTCCATCCGCTGTTCCATCCGCTGCTCCATCCGCTGCTCCAT
>JAODKN010000021.1:8684967-8696423 GCA_026774425.1 Petrocephalus zakoni | reverse complement strand
AGAAATTGAGCAGCATGCATGGGATATTGCAATAATATGTAAGCATTTTCGTCCTAAGCCTGAGTCCTTAAGTATATTTTCTGCGCCCAGCGGCACCGTGTCTGTCCCCGGTCGCCGATCCTGCGCCCCGCTCACGTCCCGGCGGCGCAGGAATACGCAACCCGGTCGGTGCGGCTCCGCGTCTGTTCTGGGGCTGCGCGTCCCGGCCGCGGCGGCGGACGGTCTCCCGCTGGACCGTATCAAACGGCAGCATGCAGCACCGCACGGAGCTCTCAGCCGCAGCCAGCAGCCTCTGCGAGCTGCTCGCCATCACAGGTGGTGCTAAGTTTGGCAGACGTTTTCATTACTAATGCAAAAGCCTTATCAATACCGAAGACTTTTTTTTTACTTAGGTACAATGATTACATGAGTGCTCAACTAATTAGCTGGAACATATTCATGCTGTAGCCTATACTAACTGGATATTGACTATGCCACCTGATATATGTGAAAAAGAAAATAGGAGACTTGAGTAGAAACTCACTGAGATGTACTTACAGCTCTGTCTTTCATATCTATAATCCTATTCCTTCTGAATAACAGGGGCTGAGGATAACATTTACAAGCTTAGAAATGAGACTGAAACGTTGAGCCCAGACCCCTATTTTAAAGTAAATCTAAAGCCTGTATCCGAAACGTCCTGACCTGGGTAGCTCTGAGCATTGCCTTTACAGTATGTCAGCAACTACTGGGAGCATAAGCTAGCTTTGTCAGTCTAACTTCACACACGTGCATGCAGAGAAGGATTTTCAGGACATGCTGGCCATCTGACACACACTGCTCTGAAACGCTGGCATCTTTGCTTTTCCTTTGCTGTGAACTGTTGCTTCTTTTTGTCCGAGTATAAATATTGAGTATTAAAGAGCAACGGGACTTTGGGGTCACGCTGTGGATTAATTATCACGGCAGGGATCAGAGAGTCATGCTTGCAGAGCGTGCTCAGCAGAGACCGGCGCCCTCGTGTCAGAGACGGTCAGCATTACCTCAGCCAAACAGAGTCACTAAGGGGGACCTGGGATGGAACAATGCAGCAGAGTTATCTGCTTGCTTCTGCAGTGAGACCCCGTATACCATGAAATGGCCCAGGTGTGTGTGTGTGTGTCTGCGTCTGTGTGTTTTGCAAACCACTGTAGCCTGATGGATATTGTCTTTTAATTGGGTGGTGGAGACTCAGACTGCAGCCCTGAACCCCATGCTAGAAGGCGTTCAATCATTTTTCTTCACCTTATATGATTTCTTGTTTCTCTTATTTTTTTTTTAAATCATATTCTTGGACAGAGTGTTCTACTTTTCAAACATGCTTATTCCCTATTTAAAAATACCTATGGTTGAGCATACAGTTACCATGGCAACCTCTATTTGCATAAGAGAAACTTACGTGAAAAGGGCCCATAAATATATGGTCTGGTTCTGAGCTGGGTCTGATTGAGTGGCTTATTTGAGCATGGCTGTGAATCAGATCGGTTCAGGGCATAATTTTAGGTTGTGGACCTAGTCGGTTATGGGGCAGACTTAAGAAAGCATCGGGCTGGACCGTTTACTTACATTCATCGTACGCTTGGCAGTGGCTGAGGCAGTACTACGTGCCCATGTGTCTGTACCTGTGGATGCACAAAAAAGCCATGGATTCCATCTGAAACAGAGGTGGCGGGAAGCATTTGCACAATTCCTCACTCCAACTGACATTTTTTCAGAAGAACACACTCTTGACATAATGATAGCTTATAAATAATGCTAATGCCACTTCCCATGATGTGCCGTTGGGAAGGAAATGAGATGCTGTGGCTCCTTTGACATCTTTTCCGGGATTTTCCTTTGTCACAGAGCTGGTTTGGGACAAAGAGGATTGTTTGCAGAACAGGCCAGCAAAGTAGCAGTAACACAGGATTACCGCAGAACTGTACTTTCATAAATAAGTAACGATTGAATAGGGATCAGTCTGTTCTTTGTGGTGCCAATGTAAAAATTCTGCCACAGGGCAAAGTTACAGTTGTTTAATTATTCACTAATTTATTGTTTAATTTGAGTGATCTGTGACAGCTAGTCAAAGGGTGAAAGCTTTTTTCTATCAAATTGTTTCTTTTTATTTTTTTCTCCCAGAGTGTAAAACATAGAAAAGGCACCAAAATTGCCATGCATTGTATTGAAATACATATACAAATATATGAATAAATCAAGACGTCTAATTACAATTCTCTGATGCATCATTGCAGTCCTTTGTGTAGTGCTCACCTTGCTTGACGAAATGGTGATATTATTTAACACATCATATATGAATCTCATGACATTTGGCTGAAAAACTATAGTGGAAAAATCCAAAGTACTCTTGTTTTAAGGCCATGTGAGGTGTGATGGCTCGGTATTTTCAAGGAATGCCACATCTATAAGAATCTATGAACACATTCATAACACATTATAATGCATTCATAATGCATTATAAGCGTGGCTATAAATATTTATAAAAAGGCATATTATGGCCATGTTTACATGCATTACAGTATAGATACCTTCACAATGCTGTACAAAGCATCCTTAATTCTTATAGCGAGCATTACAATGCATTATAAAGGTATCTATAGTGCATTATACATGAGAGTTTTTTTGGACCTTATGAAGTATCAAAATCAATACTATAATGCCAGATGACTGTCAATAGTGCTGTAATGCTTTAATAATTCTTATAGTGGTAACTATAATGGATTATGAAGGTATCTATAGCACATTATAGATGACAGCTTCAGTGGAGCTTATGAAGTATAAGAATCAATTCTAAAATGTCTTATGACAATAGAAGATGCCGTAATGCTTTATTAATGCTTATATCGACCATTATAATGCATTAAAGATGAGAGCCTGATGACTGTCAGTAGAAGATGCTGTGATGCTTTATTAATTATTATACTGACCATTATAAAGCATTATGAAGGTATCTATAGTGCATTATAGATGAGAGTGTTACGGTTAAAACCTTTTCCCTTGCCGAAGGGGAAAACAACCGCCGGAGCTGACGGCACTGGCACCTCTCTATCTTCCATGGCGGCCGGATGAATCCGTAACACTAAGATCCGAATGAGGATGATGGACATGCGTGTCGGCACTAGGGCCATCTGGTGATGAAGATTAGGGCGTGTTTTCACCCAGCCATGGCGTCCGTCACCAGACCATAGTGCCTTGCGACGTCCATGGAACCTCATCTTCTTACTTTCTGTGGACATATTGATGTGCTATGGTGGAAATCTTTTACACCCAATATCGAGGTCAAGCTTCAAGGACCAATCAGATGGTCCATCGCACAGGAGCATCACACACATTATCAGCGCAATTATCATCAGTGAAAGAATTTTTATGACACATTGTGCATCTAATCCAGTCAAATCTAAATAAGAGTGTTAAGTTTAGAATACCTGAAATAAAACCACAATGAATAATAAAATAAGTGCTAACGCCACCAACACGCCGCAACCTTGCAGATTGTCTACAGCGCGAGATGCAGACGGGTAACTCTCTTCCAGCTTGGTAGCAGAGGGGCCTGGGCTCCCAGTACCTGAACAAGCCATCCAGGCCCGGTCGTGCTGGGAGGGGGGGTTTGGGCCGGACAGTCCTGTCCAGTCAGGTTAAAGCTAATGTCGGCACACGAGCCAAACGCCAGAGCCGCGACACGCGCCATCACACGGGAGAGGAGGAGATGGTACCGTGGAGAGTTCCATTCTGATGCCGTCAGCACTTTGAAAGCGACATACTGCTGCGATGGGCCGCTGTGCCCCACACAGAGCGGCGGGCAGGCGGGTGGGGAAAAAAGCTACTAGCGGTGAATGAGGATGACATTGGGCCCCTGGGAAACAGAAAGCTCACGTGTGCACTGTCTCTGTTATATCAGTCTGCCTTGGCTCAAAAGAGCAGGAAGGCAATGTATGCAGGGAGTCTGTCACATATAGCAGCATTTTTACACATTAATGTCCCGTAGAAAGCTTGAGCATGTGTAACTGTAAGAAACTGCCATTTTGTTTGGGAAAACAGAGTTTCTAGACAATGGATAATGGAGAAACCAGTTTTATGGGTGTTATGAATGTGTATGTGACAAATAAAATTTGAATTTGAATTTTGAATTATGTTTGCAGAATGGTATTATTGGAATAAAAGCAACTGTGACTCTTAAGTAAAATTTGAAGTAATTGTTCATTGAGAGCATGGGTCATTTAGCTTGTTGAATTGGGATTCACTGTATGGGGTTGGTGGGGCATATAATATATTAACTGATTCACACTCTTTTCCAGGAGGTTGGTTGCGTTAGCTGGTTGGAGGAGTTGATGAGAGAACTGGGCAGCTAAACTAGTGCTTAGCAAAAGTAAACTATTGGGGGTTTGATTTTGGAAGGATGGAATTTTTTGTGCAGGAAATAAAGATGGGGGCAGGCCAGCCACACTGTCACAGAGCAGCAAAGATACACCTGTGGGGTTCATACATTTCAGGCCAGGGAGTGTGCACATCTATCACCTGTACTGGCCCTTACTGGCTCTCCAGGACACTATCCAAAGAGTGATGCCTGTGGAGAGCCCTTCACCGCACTACAGCTGTCCCTCTCCATCTGAGACAAAGCTCCTCCAGAGGGATCCAGCCGAGCAGAGCCAGTCTTACTGAGCCCAGTAAAGCAGAGTGAGAGAGAGAGAGAGGGGAGAGAGAGGGTGTGTGTGTGTGTGTGTGTGTGTGTGGAAGAGAGAGAGTGAAGGAAGGGGAGAGAGTGAGTGTGAGTGAGAGAGAGAGTGTGAAAGATGGGGAGTGAGCGAGTGTGAGTGAGAGAGAGTGTGCAAGATGGGGAGTGAGCGAGTATGAGTGAGAGGGAGAGAGTGAAAGATGGGGAGTGAGTGAGAGAGATTGTGAAAGATGGGGAGTGAGCGAGTGTAAGTGAGAGAGAGTGAAAGATGAGGAGTGAGCGAATGTGTGAGTGAGGGGGGAGAGAGTGAAAGTTGGGGAGTGAGAGAGAGTGTGAAAGATGGCGAGTGAGCGAGTGTGTGTGAGAGAGAGTGAAAGATGGGGAGTGAGCGAGTGTGAGTGAGGGGGGAGAGAGTGTGAGTAGGAGATGGGGAGAGAGAGTGTGTGTGTGTGTGTGTGTGTGTGTGTGTGTGTGTGTGAGAGAGTGAGAGAGAGTGAGACAGCGGAGAGTTTACTTGGGTCATAACCTTTTTACTCGTTCCGTCTTTTTTATGGCCAATCTGAACTTCCTGCTATGGCTATTATCTAAAGATACAGCGTTTTGTTGTTTTTTTTGGCGTGGTATCAAGGCAAGAAGTTGCTGCCATATTAAAAAGCAGGTCCCCTCTCTCAGGTATGAAAATACCACGAACTCTGCCCTTTCTCCCCCATCTGTGAGCTGGTGCACAGAATGTCCCGCTCAGGGAGAGGTACGGTCTGTCCGTGGAGACCTGCCCGCGAGTCGGCGGGAAGTGCCAAGCTGGGGCTGAGAGAGGAGGGCCTGTGTAAAATGGAGGAAGCCCAGCCATTGGCAGAGAGGAGTTGCTAGGTAACAGGTAGTGCATCCCAGATCTGGGCTTGCAGCTTATGTACCCTATAGCGTTACTCGTGGGAGCTGAGTGCGCCGCGGGTTAACGGAAGCTTTATAATAGGACTGGACGGCAGGGAGAGATACGGCGATTTGTTTGCTCCGTCTTACCATTTAATGCAGTGTAAGAACCAACAGCTTCTGATAAATGACAACTATTCCTGCAGGCTTTCATGCATAATGCAGACAACCTATTTCACTATGGGTAAGGGGCGGGGGGGGGCAGGATCACCCAGCTGCACACGGTTCATCAAGATGTGTCACCTATGTGCGTTATTTTCAGGGCTTGTTGTCTCTTTATGTGTTTTTCCTGCAGTTCCTGATAGCCTTGTAGTAATTAGACTTTTAGACGATTAGACTTGTAGTAATATCTTGCAACTGTTTCGACTCCTTAGGTTGACAATCATTGATGAGTTAAAGGATTGGACTGCAGATTTTTGGGAGAATAAGTGAAGTCGCCGCTCACTGTCAGATGCGTGTGACATGGGGAAGGATTCGGCGTCGTAGTGAAGGGTCCATGGAGAGTGGTGCTTCTAGAGCAACGCCGATGAATGTTAATTATTTATTACTGAAGATGCTCGAGAAGGTCGAAGCTTTTACACCCAAGGCACAACCAGGCGCACCTCACTGTGTAGCTAGGACTTAACATATTTCAGCCAATCTTATGAAGGACCCAGGCGACTAAGGCATCTTACATTTCTAGGTCACATTTCTAGAATCCATAAAGTAATCTTCAGGTTTGGCTAAATCATTGCAAATTTTCTGTCTGCATCCCATACAAACAGAGGCCTGCCGGGATGTTCCGGTGTCTTCCTGCTGCTTGCAGTCTCACCTGCTTCTCCTTTGTCTCCCTCTTTGCCTTCTCTGGTTTAGTACTACTTTACGATCAGCTTCAACCACGAGAGCCAGAAGCCCCTGGAACTGCGCACGGAGGATGCCAAGGACTGCGACGAATGGGTGGCCGCCATCACGCACGCCAGGTAGGGCGGCTCGCACAGAAGCGGGGGGGCCGGTGGGGCCCACAAACACACGCATCCTTCTGTAGGCAGTGCCTCATGTCAGATAATTCAGATTTGGCCATCGGTGGAGACTGATGGGGTGCCTCTCATTTGCAGAGCTCTCTCTGAGGAGTCCTGAGAATCACAGCATCTTTCTTTATTTTCCCTGCTTGCGATTAGCAATAGACCCACAATGTTGGAGAATGCACGAAAGCTGAAAGTTACGCCCACCAGGAAAAGAGTATATGAAATGAGTATATAAATGAGTATATGAAGTAATTGGACCAAGAAATAAACACGCTAAGCCATGTCCCTCCTAGTGGTTTTCCCCCTTCTGTTTGGAATAATGCGCCAAGTTTGGCTCATTGAGTACATTCCCTGTCAGCAATGATGTCACCCTTGGGAGTTTGTTTGGCTCATTGTGTACATCTACTGTCGCCGATGATGTCACCCTTCACAGTTTGTTTAGCTCATTGTGTACATCCACTGTCGTCGATGATGTCAACTTTTGGAGTTAGTATGATTCGTTGAGTACATCCACTGTCGGCGATGATGTCACCCTTCAGACTTTGAAGCACTCAATGAGTAAATCCACTGTCGCCGATGATGTCACCCTTCACAGTTTGTTTGGCTCATTGTGTACATCCACTGTTGGCAATGATGTCACCCTTCAAAGTTTGATGGACTCAATGAGTAAATCCACTGTTGGCAATGATGTTACCCTTCGGAGTTTGTTTGGCTCATTGAGTACATCCTCTTTCGGTGATGATGACACCCTTTGGTGTTTGAGTGAGTCGTTGAGCACATCCACTGTCGGTGATGATGTCACCCTTTGGTGTTTGATTGACTCATTGAGTACATACACTGTAGTCGAAGGTGTCACACTTCAGAGTTTGTTTGGTTCATTGACATTGAGTACATCCACTATTGGTGATGATGTCACTCTATGCAATTTGTTTGGTCCTTTTTTTTCTGGGGAGTCACAGGCAAATTTTATCCCGTGTGGTTACAAAGTAGGTGTGGTTTTTGAGTATACTCCTATTCTATAGGTCCCCATGACACTCTGTGACACTTGGGGCTGTTACCTAGCAATGGGCTATGTTGTTATGTGATAGTCACTGAGCATGTGATACCAGGGGCATACCCTACAGTCGAGGAAGAGATTTTAATTGGTTCCCTCCTCTGGAGATTCAGATTTAGCACAGCAAGGTCTCTTTTACATAAATTACACAGCCTCTTATCACTAAAAACTTAGATCTAAGGCCCCAAATGCTGGAGTTTTTAAAATAATATCTTTCAAAGCTCACTCTGCCTTTGTAATACTCTCCAAAGGACTGTAAAAAAAAACTGGGAAGCCTTTATACAGTAATTTGAGCTGCATTAGCAAATGCATAGGCTGAGAAAATTTGGTGATTGATGGTGCCCTCTATAGTCTGTACAATGCAGTGCTTAGTTGCAGTTAGAAATATAATTTGGATTTGGGACTACGTGTAGAAAAACAATACCTTCTAATAGCCAGGGCACTTCCACATAAAATGTATACATACAGCAAACTTCAATACAACATGTACAGAAAGACGAACACAAAATTATACTCGCAATCACACACAAAAACAAATGTACAAAACCACTAACACAAACAGACAGCCATTGCCCACAAAAACAAACACACACATATAAATATGACTGTCCTTAAAACACATGCAGAGGCAGCAAAGATGCTACATCCCAGAAGAAATGCAGACAAAGCAGAGTAAACTGGGCCCTCACCTCCACGGCTGAGGGCCTGGATATTGAATCAAGTCCATCAAGCAAATAAGAAAAGCCAGGTAACATTTAGAATCAAATGAGATAGGAAGGGTACGTACTGTAGATACAGTGGCTTACACACTCCAGCAGGCACACACATCTGTTCAAGCTGTCCATCAGATCTGTCTGCTTTCAGTTGGGTCTACAAATGAGGCCTACTTGTTTTTCAACCAAGTGCTTCAAGCACAGTGGATCTGCTGTGTCCGAGCACAGAGAGGTTCCTGTCAGTGATACTTTGCTGCAGTTTGTCAAGTTTTATAGAAGGTCTAATACAACCAATGAATACTGCATCGGACGGGCGTTCTATGGGTGTATGTTTTCAGCTACAGGAACCTGGCCACGGAACACGAGGGTCTCATGCAGAAGTACCTCCATCTACTCCAGATTGTGGACACAGAGAAAACAGTTGCCAAGCAACTTCGACAACAAATTGAGGACGGGGAAATCGAGATTGAACGCCTAAAATCAGAGGTAACTCACTTGCCATTTTTACTCGGCCCAGTTCTCGCCAGGTTGGTCAGATGCTGAATACTACATTAGCTGACCAGGCAGAAACAGAACATAGATAGAGTTGATCTCAGAATGTCACTAAAACATGAATGTATACCAGAACAACTTTTTAGGTGGAAATTAAGTAAATGGATCAGGACCAGAAAGCGGGCCTCCAGTTTCGGTTTGGCTCCACGGAGTTCTGTTTATCTGGACCCAACATTATATCTCCGCTAATATAAATTCACTCCAGTCATGTTATTTTCCTGGCTGTGTCCTTTATAGGGCAGATCAAATAGTGATTCTGCTTTAATGTGCAAATGTGTAGCGGGCAGTATGACCCTGGGCTGAATATGCATGAGGCTGGCCCCATTGTACCTGTGGCAGCCCTCTGTGAAACATAATAAACTCTCCCAGCAAAACAAAACAAATGGGACACTTGGCCACTCTCTCCTCCTTTACAGCATTATCAATGCACCTTCTCAATGGAGATGAGTGTACCTCACACACACTGCACCGTGTACCATGTAAATCCATTGAGGCGCTACATTTGTTTCCCTTTCAAAGCAGATTTGTGGTAAATATGTCAGGCAAATAAATATATCATAGCGCTAATGCTACACTGCTAACATGCTACACTGCTAATATGAGCAGCTAAAAGGCCCGTGGTCACTTAGCTTGGGGTAACGGGAAGCTAAGCATGACGCCATGGTGTGTGTGCACGGGACGGGGTGGGGATGGGTGGGTTTGAGCGGGTTTCTGGGCACCTCTGCTGGCTGTCCGGTTAGCTGTGGGTTTCTGGGTTGCCAGTACTAATGGATGGTTTAGTTCCCTGCATGGCATCCTGGGTGTATAGTAGTAGCTTGCAGGAATGTATTGATGGCGTATTGCTTTCAGAGCAGCTGTGCTGATGTAAGGGGATGCTGATACAGCTAAAAAGGACTAAATCAGAAGGGGGGGGGTGATTGTAGGGGAGGGAGAACTTGTGAAATGTTAACTTTGCCAATGTTCTGCTCCTCTGGCGACAGATTGCTGGGCTGCTCAAAGACAATGAGAAGATCCAGGCCAACCCAGCAGTGGCCCCCAGCGAAGACGACTCAGAAATCAAGAAAATCAAAAAAGTGAGCGACTGCGGCCGCCAACCAGGCCACAGATGGTCTTGCGGTTGAGTTGCACAGCCTGGTTGGGAACCTTGCTGAGCTGGGTCTGGCCTGGCATGCTCACTATATAGCTGTGAACACACACGCACACACACACACACGCACATACGCAGACACTCGTCCTTGCAATCTCAAACTTTGTTTGGTCGAGAATCAGAATCCTTCTATTTGCCAAGAACAAGAAGTTTGGGGAAGCGGTGCAGGTGGGATGGTGACAGAGCCCTGTCCCTGGCCCCAGGTGCAGAGCTTCCTGCGCGGCTGGATGTGCAGGCGGAAGTGGAAGACCATCATCCAGGACTACATCCGCTCGCCGCATGCAGAGAGCATGCGCAAGCGCAACCAGGTAGTGTTCAGCATGCTGGAGGCCGAGGCCGAGTATGTGCAGCAGCTGCACATCCTGGTCAACAACTTCCTGAGGCCCCTGCGCATGGCAGCCAGCTCCAAGAAGCCACCCATCACCCACGACGACGTCAGCAGCATCTTCCTGAACAGGTACTGGACGCACAGTCGTCTTCGCGCCCGTCTCAGACGCTGAGTTGCCGTTTAGATGGTCCTCATTCCTTCTGGGAAATGGCCTTTAGGTCAGCAATTGTTTTCTTTTTTTATTTCAGTGAAACCATTATGTTCCTGCATCAGATCTTCTACCAGGGTCTGAAAGCACGGATTGCCAGCTGGCCTACCCTAGTTCTGGGTGAGAGGAACCTCTTCTGCTTCTGGGCTGCTCCTGTTGGGTTTCTCTAATGCGGACTGACCAAACTAAGAGACCCTAAGCGCTGTAAACCCTGAATTTTCAAACTTAAGCTTGACTTTATTCAGCCCCAGGGGATATTCTGGAATTCCCATAAACCTATGAAACAAGTATCCCCCCTATATCTGGGCTCTCCATGTTTTATTTACTCTGTTTACCAAATAGTTAATTCTTTGTAGAAGAACATGCTGTATTTTTCCAGTAGATGTTTGAATGAATATATGTGAATAAATCCACACTGAAGGATCGCCAAGACCCCATGTAACATTTCGGATTGCTGTGTCTCTCCTGGTCCAGCTGACCTCTTTGACATCCTGCTGCCCATGCTGAACATCTACCAGGAGTTCGTGAGGAACCACCAGTACAGCCTGCAGATCCTGGCTCACTGCAAGCAGAACCGGGACTTTGACAAGCTGCTGAAGCAGTACGAGGCCAAGCCGGACTGTGAGGAGCGCACGCTGGAGACTTTCCTCACCTACCCCATGTTCCAGGTGCGGATCCGCTCCCTACCTGCTCCATGCTTCAGTTAAGGCTTATGTATCGGTTTTATTCAGTGCAATCAGTGCGTGCGGTTCCCCATTCCTAAGTATTCCATCACTTCTATGGCCATGTGAATGCAGCGCGTCATCCCAGATAAAGCCTCCATGTGCATGCAG
>JAODKN010000021.1:8654078-8683067 GCA_026774425.1 Petrocephalus zakoni | reverse complement strand
CCCCCCCCACCCCGCCACACACACACACCTGACTGCAGCTCCTGACTGTCTGTATTGTGTGGGGCTCCTTTCCACCTTCGCACGACAGGCTCCCTGATCCAGGTGCCTATGAGTGAGAAGGGCAAGGTTCCCCGGGGCCGTCTGGGTTCCCTCTCACTGAGGAAGGAGGGCGAGAGGCAGTGCTTTCTCTTCTCCAAACACCTGATCATCTGTACCAGGGGCTCCGGGGGCAAGCTGCACCTCACCAAGGTAATCCGTGCCCCAGCGAGCCGCCGAGCAGAACATACCTCTGTGTGTGTGTGTGTGTGTGTGCATGTGCATATAAGGATCAGGGCCAGTACATCTTTTCAAAGGTCAGCATTACAATACGTTTTAACGGGCCAGTTTACCCCAAAATTGAAAAATACATTGAGGGATTTTAGTGCCATCTAGGTCGTTCTGCTGGGAGTTGCCTAGTTTTGGAGATATTGGCCACAGTAATGCAGAATTCTCTCAGATATAATGTGTGTGAATGGCATTCTTTCTGTGGTGATTAAAGAGCTAGAAAAATCCAATAGCAATGTCTCTTACCAGGAACCATGACCCGGTTACTCAAGATAATCCACGGACTTTGTAGCGAACAGTTTAATATTTTCTTCTACCGAACTACACACACCAATTGCATTACTGCTCAGAAGATCTCGCTGGGGTGTTCCTGCATGTGTATTCTGCGCAGTAATACGACTGCAGTGTGGGGTTTGGGGTAGATAGATACAGTCACTCTTTATATTCTATCTGATCCTCACATGAGATGTTCCAGCTACTGTATTTTTCAGTAATAATCAGACACGGGAAGAGCATATCATTTAGGATCGCTTTATGGCTCAGCAGGCTAAGCCTCTGTGCCTGTGATCAGAAGGTTGCTGGTTTGAGTCCAGCCTCAGCAGAATAGTTTCATAGTTTCATGTCCATGAGCTCCTGGAAGCAAGGACCTTCACCTTCACCTCCCCCCCCCCCCCTTCCCAGCTCTCTGGGAAATGGGGATGATTGATGCGCGTATATTCTATATGGGATTCAGGCCCAGCATTCTGTGGCCGTCCAGTGTCCTCATGGAGGATGCTGCAGATGGGGTTGCCCAGCGTTACTTCTGAGGCACCAGCAGATGCCTGTAGAGAGGTGCAGGCAGTTTCAGTGATTGCCTCTTGCTGCCCTCACTCTCCCCACACTCGTCTGTCCTAGAATGGAGTGGTTTCTCTCATCGACTGCACCCTGATGGAGGAGCCGGAGGGCACCGATGAGGAGTGTAAGCTCCGTCTGACACCGGCCTGGCCTTGGCAGGGGAGTGTGACACTATGGTCATGTGACGGTCTCGTTGGCTTCGCCCCTTTAGCAAAACCAGACAAGAGCGGGCAGGACATGGAGCACCTCGATTTCAAGGTCATAGTGGAGCCCAAAGACGGCCAGTCCTTCACGGTCATTCTGGTGGCTTCCTCACGTCAGGAGAAGTCAGCCTGGACCAGTGACATCAGCCAGGTGTGTGTGCACAGCCCAGTGACCCGCTGTCAGGGTCAACATCCCTTACACTGCATGGCCTCAGGGACTGCCTTTACGTCCCAGTGACCTGTGTGCCCTAGATTACCTTATCAGCCACTTCTTCTTAAATTATATATTTTTAATTATATGTGTGATATCTATTGTAGTTATCCAATTTTATAAAATCTCTGTGTATCAACTGGCCTCCACACTGTTGTGTAGGGCAAAGGGGATGTTTAATGGATTCAGAGATTTTCATACCTTTGTATTATGGGTTGTTCAATTTAGCTTTTTATTGAGCTTGTGATTTCTGTTCTCATTTCATTTAATTTAATGCCATTTAAGTTCCCTGCTGACCAAAATTTTATTCAGAGAGATATATATGGTTGTCTTCCGATTCCCAGGATAAGCTTGCATCCACTTTCTTGATATGTAGGCCTCTGGAATATTATAATTCTAGCTTTATTTATTTATTTTGTATTATTAATATTTATTTTTTGCTGATGTCCTGTCTCCATGTCCGAAACACAGTGCATCGACAACATCCGCTGCAATGGGCTCATGATGAATGCCTTTGAGGAAAACTCTAAAGTCACCGTACCACAGATGATCAAGTGAGTCCTTGTTGCTATTGTGTGGTGTGTGTGTGTGTGTGTGTGTGTGAAAGCGAGAGAGAAACCCTGTGTGCCCGTTTGTCCATATGGGCCTGAAACTGCTTTATTCGTTTTAGTGTTTTTGAACATGAGAGCACAAGTTTGTGCAATACTGCATGTGTGAGGGTGAGTCTGTGCTGTGCTTGTGTGTGTGTGTGTTTGTAATTATTATATTGTGGTAACCAGATTGTGCTACCCACTAGGATAACCTCATATTTATAAAAATCTGTGTATGCAATCAAAAAAGTCTTGTATATGTATATGACTGTGTGTGTGTGTGTCTATATTTGCATAGTTATGTTTCTGTGTGTTACAGTCCCTTACGGTGCGTATTTGCACATTGGCCTAAAACCACGCACGTGTGCATTCGTGACGCCCTCGCCTGTCTTCCAAGCAGGTCTGATGCCAGCCTGTACTGCGACGACGTGGACATCCGCTTCAGCAAGATGATGAACTCCTGCAAGGTGCTGCAGATCCGCTATGCCAGCGTGGAGCGTCTGCTGGAGAGGCTGACCGACCTGCGCTTCCTCTCCATCGACTTCCTTAACACCTTCCTGCACTCCTACCGCGTCTTCACCTCCGCCGATGTGGTGCTGGACAAGCTCATCGCCATCTACAAGAAGCCCATCAGCGCCATCCCTGCCAGGTGTGTGCCCATAGTAGCCGACCGTTCCCGCCCCCTCTCGCTCTCCTGGTTCTGTTACCATGGCAACGGGCCACTCTATGCGGCAGAGCCCTGCCCAAACCGATCCGCGTTCCACAGAGGACCTAAAGTGTTAAATTATTGATCTCGGCTCTTAGCTGCCAGCCCCCGGCTCCAACTCAGCGCGAGAAAGGAGAGCCTCCCCGTTCCGTGCAGCTGCCCTCGAACAGCACAGCCCGCCCCCGTTTGGCTGCCGCTGCTATTACCCCAAGCCTTGGGCACTGTCACTCGCCGGGCTATTTATAGCCGCTCATGAGCGGGGACTCTCTCTGTGTGGGAGCGCTTTTCTGCAACAGCGTGTCTCAAACAAACGCCTCCAGACTTGAGCAACCCTCCAATCCTCCCTCTCCGCATTGTTTCGCCGCTGAAATTAGCGTGCTGCCTTTTAGCACTCGCCCTCGGAAGCCGGCTCCCTTCTAACATTCGCTCCTTCATCCCTCGCTGGCAGGCCGTCTATGTCCAATCATTGCCATTAGCCACGCTGAAAACCGTGCTGTCTCCCCCCTCTACCCAGATCCCTAGAACTGTTCTTCGCCAGCAGCCAGAACAACAAACTCCTCTACGGAGAGCCTCCGAAATCCCCGCGGGCTAGCCGCAAGTTCTCATCCCCTCCCCCGCTCTCCATCGGCAAGTCTTCGTCCCCGAATCGTCGGCGCAAACTCTCGCTCAACATCCCCATCATCACGGGTGGGAAGGCCCTGGACCTGGCCGCCCTCAGCTGCTCTCCCAACGGCTACACCAGCATGTACTCCTCCGTGTCGCCCTTCAGCAAGACCACGCTGGACATCAGCAAGCTCTACATTTCCAGCAGCGTGTCCAGCAAGATCCCCGACGAGGTCGAGGCCAAAGCCGATAGGAGCGAGGAGTCCTCCCGCAGCAAACAGGGTCAGAGTTTTATCACGTGTCTGTAGGATGCAACTGCATAAAATCAGTTGTACACAGTGTACTGTAGACAAGGCTGCCTACTTTCAGTGAGTGAGAAGTGCATTTTGAACCTTACGCAGATAACTCAGTGAGGGAGGAGTGCGACGTCGAGCAAAACCAGAGCGATGACGCTGAGACAGACACGTCGCCCACCAAGTCACCCACCAAGTCGCCCACCACTCCCAAAAATGTCAAAAGCAAAAGTTCCTCAGGTAGGAAATCACACAGAGGCTACGGAAGCTGCCTCCCCCCCCCCAAGCAAAACACAATAGAACCTTAATTTCTTTTCCGAAACTTATGAATTTGCATAATTCAGATTTTACTTATTGCGTTCAGGGTTAGCTGAGCTGCTGTCGTCTAGCGTCTAATCTATGATCCCTGTCAATAAGGGATTTTGGAGCTGTGTTGGTGGTGTCCCCACGGCCTCACAGCTCGCAGAGACAGAGAGGGAAATGCGCTGGTGTTCTGTGGGAACAGACCTCGCTAAAGCACGATTTATGCAGATTCCCTTTGCCCTGCGTCAAGAGCCCACTCAGTGCAGGGAACTCCAGAGCCATCTGTGAGTAGGTGGCAGGAAGGCTTGTACCTTAGCAACCATCTGTGTGCTTCTCTGCCACCCCCAAAGGTAGACGTATTAGAGCGTGGAACACTGTCGACCGTGGGCGGTACACTGTTCCCAAAGGGTGGTGTTCGGTTAGCTGATGTACTGATCTCACTATCTCTGTAATACACAATCTCTGATGGGTGGTATTCCGTTAGCTGGGACACTGTCCCTGGTGGTCTATACACTGTCTCTGTTGGGTGGTGTTCTGTTTACTTCGATACTGTCCCTGGTGGTCTATAAACTGTCTCAGATGGGAGGTGTTCTGTTAGCTTGGACACTTTCCCTGGTGGTCTATACTCTCTCTGTGATGGGTGGTGTTCTGTTAGCTGGGACACTGTCCCTGATGGTCTATGCACAGTCTCTGATGGGTGGCATTCTGTAAGCTGGGACACAGTCCCTAATGGTCTATGCACAGCCTCTGATGGGTGGTATTCTGTAAGCTGGGACACTGTCCCTGATTGTCTGTACACTGTCTCAGATAGGAGAAGTGGTTTTAGCAGGGACACTATCTTTGATGGCTAATACACTGTCTCAGATGGGTGGTGTTAGCTGGGACATTGTCCCTGGTGGTCTATACTCTCTCTGTGATGGGTGGTATTCTGATAGCTGGGATACAGTCCCTGATGGTCTATACACTCCCTGTGATGGGTGATATTTTGTTAGCTGGGATACTGTCCCTGGTGGTCTATACACTCTCTGTGATGGGTGGTATTCTGTTAACTGGGACACTGTCTCTGGTGGTCTATACTCTCTCTCTGTGATGGGTGGAATTCTGTTAGCTGGGATACTGTCCCTGGTGGTCTACACACTCTCTGCAATGGGAAGTGTTCAGTTAGCTGGGACACTGTCCTTGATGCTATCTGAGAAATGGCACTATGTTCTTAGTAAATGCTAAACAGATAGCTGCCGCATTGTCCAAAAGAGTTCTATAGTTCGGTATACTGTCGGTAGTATGTTGAAGGATAAAGGTACTGCTTTGGATCACTGTGACTATGTTTGTGATTTTCAAAGAATAATACTCTTTTGGTACTGTCGGGGTTAGCCTAATACCTGAACACCACCATCAGCATTTAACAGTCTGTCAATAGCTGGATGTGAATTGAGCACAGAGATCTTCACCTCCCTCCATTGCTGTAAATCATTCACTGGGCCAATGCTCTGTTTTCACCTTTAGTGCTCTGTTAGACAGAGCACCCCCATCCAGGCAGAATTATGAGTCTTATTTAGAGCAATGCATAGGCAGTGGGCTAACGTTAATAATCTACGTTCTTCTGGCGACCCCTGCTGGTGATGCATAGAACACGCAATAATACACGGGCATAATATTCAACCTCAAGTATTAAGTGATTTAAAAATGATTAGCACTTGCCTGCTGTTAACAGAAAACCTGAACATTATTAATATTCCTTTTATATTAACTACTGGTCAACTCACCACATAGATTTGGATTTAATCACTACTGTTATTTATGCTAATCATATCCCCAAAATCAGTTCAGAGCCCCTTGTTCGCATGGGTTTGTTCTGGGTAGTCAGGCTTTCGCTCACTGTACAAAGGACAGGCTGTTCAGGTGGACTGCTGTCTCGCAGTCGCTCATGCTGATTTTCCATGTGCTGTGTGTATGATTGCTGTCCCCTATCCCCTGCTGTGTCCCCTAACTTTACACATCCTGGGATAGGCTCCAGATTTACTGTATCTCTGCACTGAATAAGCCGCTCTTTACAATACATGAATAGACTGAATTACTATAACATGTATTTTACCGTAACTGGAACAACTTAGTCAAACATTCTTTTTTTGACAACTAGTTGGTAGTGAGAAGTCGTTTGCTGGTATACTTCTGTTTTTGGCCACACACCTGTTTGTAAGCCTGCTCTTTTTCCCCCAGAATTCTCTCTGTTCTCCTACAACAATGGCATGGTGGTGTCATCCTGCCGTGAGCTGGACAACACGCGCAGCGCCCTGTCTGCGGCCTCGGCCTTTGCCATCGCCACCGCTGGTGCCAACGAGGGCACTCCCACCAAGGAGAAGTATCGTCGCATGTCTCTGGCCAGCTCAGGTAAGCCTGTGCAAACCGCCACCGCCACGATGCCTCGGGGTGCCACCCAGCTCACCTTCCCGACATTCTGTCCCCTGCCATCAGGTTTTCCCACCGACCAGAGAAATGGTGACAAGGAATTTGTGATCCGGCGGGCCGCTACCAACAGGGTCCTCAATGTTCTCCGGCACTGGGTGTCCAAGCACTCACAGGTAGAGACACTTGTGCGGAGCTGCTTGTGCGGGTGTGCCTGTTAGTGGTGTTGCCATGTTGCTGAGGGTTCTGTGTTGCGCCCAGGACTTTGACAGCAACACAGAGCTGAAACAGAAGGTGATCAGCTTCCTGGAGGAGGTCATCCACGACCCCGAGCTTCTGACCCAGGAGAGGAAAGCGGCAGCTAACATCATCAGGTCACACCCAATCTAAAATTCACCATGGCCCCCATGAGACTGTTTCCAACCACTTGTCAGTGGCAGTTCTGTTTTACGCCTAGAGGGGATCAGGGATATAAAACCATACAGGACAGCATAAGTCTCTGAGTCAGGGGGGGAGATGTGAACAGGATTTCCGTCTGTATTGTCCTTGCAGAACACTGACCCAGGAGGACCCAGGAGACAGTCAGATTAGTCTGGAGGAGGTTACACAGCTGGTGAGTGTGACTCCTGCACAGCAGAGTCAGCCACAGATATTATAAGCGATATTTCTGTCATGTTTGGAACCCAGATCATGTTAACCAAAGGACAGCACATTTCTGCTCTCCTCGACTCGGCTTCACTGGTGGTCCGTTTCCTCTTCGCACTGCAAGCGGGGATCTTCAGACACTATTTATGGTGCTGAGCCATGGGCGGCATGTATGACAGCCGGTAAGCATGCGTGTGCGCGGCGTGTCCGACAGGCGGAGGCTGGCACAGCGGAGCCCTTCGAGAGCCACTCAGCCCTGGAGATCGCCGAGCAGCTGACCCTGCTGGATCACCTGGTCTTCAAGGTCATCCCTTATGAGTAAGTGGACAGGAGGGCTGTCACTAGGAGAAAAGGAACCGCATGCTTGTGGGGAGCGGCAATGAGGAAGGAGATCAGAATGAGGAAGAGTCATGTGGGTTAGGGGTGGGCGCGGGCCAGTGCTACGGCATGTTCCTCGTGACTGAAGGAGAACTCAGGAGGGGACATTGCAGGAGAACACGATGGCCCCTACACGAATACCTGTTTCTGCTACATACCATTTCCTCAGTGGATCTGTGCTCCCAAGCTGAATATTTTTATAGGTATGGGTCAGACATTCCGTCAACACTGAACACTCAACGAAGTTTTTCACTTCTGACACGGCGCATAGAAATAGTTCGTACTTGATCCACACAGTTCTTAGGACGATATCTTGCCCCGTTCATCACCCCACGCGAAAACACGCCTGCTCCACACTCGGGGGGGGGGACAAGCTATAAGGTCACAGGACAATTGAAAATATTTTCAAGATCAGATAAAAGTCATTTTAGGATGTTTACTTTTAAAGAGCGGTACTTACATATTTTATGGTCCTGAGGTACCCACCCCACCCCCCCCCTCCCAGTTATAGGCAGCTATTTTGGGACATTCCGAGTAGAATGCAGTCCATGTGGCTTCAGTCATGTCATGCTCATATCACTGAAGTGATGGTGTCTGGTTTTGCTGGCCCTGGTGTTTTGCTCGTGATTTCAGCATCGTGCCCTTTTGCAGGGAGTTCTTTGGACAAGGCTGGATGAAAAACGACAAGAGTGAGCGGACCCCTTTCATCATGAAGACCACAAAACATTTCAACGATGTGCGTACAGCCACGCTATTCACGCCCCAGGCAGCAAGCTGCCGAAATAATTAGCATAATAATCACAAGGCACTTTTTTGGGCCTTCAGAATATTTTCTGGGAGATGTGATGTTTTAGATTTGCATTTGCAATCTAATATTCCATTTTAATGACATCCATTTTATTGGTTATTTAAATGATGGCACTAATTTCTAAGTGATGCTGGTAAGTATACAGATTGTACCTACCCTCTACTAAATCACCCATCAACTACTTAAGCTTAATAAAAGCTTAATGTTTCTTCTTTTAGTTATTTATTTTAGTTATTCAAATTTAACACCTCCCCGGTGTACTTTGTTTGGTCAATTCATTATTAAAACTGAAACCCAATAGCACCCCGCCTCAGTACTGGGTTAGCAGTTATGGGGGAGTCATGTCTGTGGAGCCCTATAAATTGCATAGAAGTAGAGTCTCTCTCTCAAGGCTGTAGTTTTTCATCTGTGTGTGGCCCCTGGGTGGATCAACGTCGAGGAACCATCTGTTTCATTTATTTATTAATATCTCTGTCTTGGATTTTCAAAACAAATAGTCAGGCAAATTGAGACCTGTGAAATAAGCCAGTGCATTATTAATGAACGGCAGAACTGACAGCCATGAACCCGTCAAAGCCATTTTTGTGACAGCAGAAGTCAGATAGTCAAATACAGCTTAATTGTCATCTCAGACAACACACGATACACAGTGACACGAAACCAGGAAATACTATTCATGACAGGACAGACATTACCGGGATAAAACCCGGGGGGCACAGCATACATTTCGCACACTACTTAATACTGGGAAATTAGTGCATGCAAGAAGTGTACATGCTTAAAGTGTGCAGTGCAGCAAATATAAACAGCATTTTTCAGTAGTTCAGCAGATAGAAGCAGTAGTAAGTCTGCCCCCTGCGCACTGAGTGCAGTGCACACGTCATGCTATGTGAGGCATTACCCATGTTCCTCTCTCTGCACCATCGTCCTGGAAGATAAGCAATCTGATTGCCACGGAGATCCTGCGCTGTGACGAGGTCAACACGCGTGTGGCGGTGATGGAAAAGTGGGTGGCGGTGGCTGACATCTGCCGCTGCCTGCACAACTACAACGCCGTGCTGGAGATCACCTCATCCCTCAACCGGAGCCCCATCTTCCGCCTGAAGAAGACCTGGCTCAAGGTGTCCAAGCAGGTGGGTCGCCATAGTTACATATGAAGTCCCTCCCTACACAACTGTTTATGCCTGAGCACTTCCCAGCATAATCACAAAGACAGGCTGCTTCTTACTGCATACTTTTGACGATTTTAACTAAGTTGCAGACAGCAGGCCTTTACTTCATTTATTGAAGGTAAATTGTTAATTGATGCAGCTGCTGAGATTTTTAATGCCTGAAACTCAAGGCTTAAATTATATCCACTAGACAAAGACGGTGATCGACAAGCTACAGAGGCTGGTATCATCTGAGGGAAGGTTTAAGAACCTGAGAGAGGCTTTGAAGAAGTAAGTGTCAAGGTGCCTCCATCTGCTTGATGTACTGAATATAGCAATGGCCGTTTTCGTTGTCTTCATAACTCTAGGGGCAAGGTTGAGTGTATCACTCCTGTATAAAAACAAGGTAGATCTAATGGGGCGATTTCAGTGATGTCAGGGCTAACTAAGGTTATGGTCAGAGGCTTGAGAGGTGCATCCTAACTGCCTCTTCATGTCCTGTCTGTCAGCTGTGACCCTCCCTGCGTCCCTTATCTGGGGATGTACCTCACAGATCTGGCCTTCATTGAAGAGGGGACACCAAACTACATAGAGGACAACCTGGTCAACTTCTCCAAGATGAGAATGGTAAGTCAGAAACGGCCTACTGAGCCCAATAAACTTGGTGTCTGTTCCAAATTGGCTACTGCAGTATGAAGCCATAGTATCTGCAGCCACTTTACATGCTGTTACTTCCCTCCTCTTTGGTTTCTCCTGTCCAGATTTCCCATATTATAAGAGAAATCAGGCAGTTTCAACAGACAGCTTATAAGATAGATTACCAGCCAAAGGTAATGCTTTTTATCCTCTCATTTCTTTTGTGCTGTGACAATTGTTGTGCGCATAGAATTGGTGAATACAAAGACATGACAGAGAGCATTGTTGTGGCCATTAGGCCTAAACACATTGCATTATATTCAAGTTAAGAGCAAAGCTTAAACAAATCAGCCGCCAGTATAAACCTGCCTACCAGACAGTTAACAGGCAGGATTCACTCATGTAATAACTTGAGGTCTTCCTGTTGAAATGCAGAGAAACCGCCTCATTACAGAAACGCAAGAAAACCGCCTCATTACAGAATTATTTCATTAAAATACAGGGATTCTTCTTCTCATTTCTTGAGAGATTTGAGGCCAAATACATTTTACAAAGTACAGAACGACAGGGTGTGTGCATGCATATGGAGACAATGCTGGCACTGAGATCAGACCATACTGCATTCCAGACCACTCAGTATCTGCTGGACCAGAGCTCAGTATTGGATGAAGAAAGCCTGTATGAAGCCTCGCTCAGGACTGAGCCCAAAATGCCAGCCTAGGAAGGGTGATGTGTTCTCTGAAGCCTGTTCACTGTACAGACACTGTATCATATGTACATAAACCGTTTCTTTGTGTTAGATCATCTTAGACATACCCTTTTACTCTGTGTGTCTGAAAAGACCCCTGTGTCCTTCTTAATAAAACTTGTGTAAAAGAACACGCTTTTGTACACCTGGGGGCAGGAGAGCTGAGGAAATAGTTTTGAAGCTTATTTCCTGTATGTGGCTTGCCTGCATTTTATCATATAGTCTGCCTTATTCTTTTCTTTTCCTTATTTTAACCGCAGTAAAAATTCCAAAGGGAAACATAGATGTTGCCAATCATGGCAGTTCTTAATGGCTCTCAGCAGTGTATCTTTAAATTTAGTTTCCAAAATGTGCATTTTAATATTTCACCACTTTAAAAATTATTTTTAAGCCACATTCTTTTATGTAAGGCGCACGTTAATTGGTTTCCTTCTTTTTATTTAAGCGTTTTATTAAGTTACTGCAGCCGATGTAGCAATTTAGAAAAGAACAAGTTTAAAACCAAGATAAACTATGAAGATATATTTATACCAATAAATAAACCGAGTGATACCAAAACATGTACGTGCCCAGAATAAACAGAATTAGAAGCAGCTGGTGAAATCTCCACCAACTAATTTGCTGTTCATGTGATTTACTGCTTATCACTGAGTCAGCTGTGATATGTAATCTGTAAAAATCCCTCTTTTTTATTTTTGTGTCAGTCCCAGCTGGTTGGGATATTAAATCGTATAATTTTCAGATACATGCCTATTATTTTTTTTTCTGGATCCATATTGTATATTGTTGTTACTGAAGTTTTTTTTTCTTGACTTTTTTTTTATCCTTGTAATAGACCTTCCTAGGCTGATATTTAAACTACTTACAGTTTGCTGCAGGGCGACAGGGGGCGTAGTAGTTAAGGACATGAATGGTTGCCATTTCCTAGAAGATGCCCTGCTATAGTAACCCTTAAGCAAGGTCCTGAGTCTGAATTGCTTCAGTAAAATATCCAGCTGTGTGCATATGTGAAAATCATCTCATTGAACAGATGAGAACTGTAAATGTATTCAGAAATAAGGACTGTATTTACCAGCAGTTCAAAATTCTTGGCTTCACTGGGCACGCTGACATTTTAATATACATTGTAACTAGCTGGACTGAAAATGCCTGTTTCTTGTGTCAAAGTGTTTCAAGGGTTTTGCATGTCTGATGTGTTGACAAGTGATTTTGTCCCAAATGAACCCACTTAAATTTGTTAATGAGCTGTAAAAGAGTTTGGGTATTTAAGACACAGTTAATCATCACACTGCCCTTATGTCCTCTTCAGTTGGGACAAGGAAACATCCAGCCCAAATCATTTAAAAGAGAATGCCATTTACAAGAATAGGTAAATAAGTGATGAAGTATTTCTTTTTGGCAATAATGTGTTTTTTTTCCCATAATTATTTTCAGGAAATGTTTGTTTATGAAACACAATACATAAATATATTTAATCCTGTAGTTTTTCTAACATTGTCGATACTCATTTTCTTATTTGTATGAGGGGAGAAGTATACCTAAACGTATATAAAAATTAAATCATTAACAATATAATAACTTGACTATAGAGTACCAAGCATACATACATATATATATATATATATGTATGAAAGACACAATCTGAAAGACAATCTGCTGTTTGTAATTGTTCTTCCAATAACACAAATAATGACTCGCGCCCCCAAACGTGACAAAGGACACTATTGATCAATTAACAAATCAATTAAAAAACATATCTTAAGCAGCATTTAAAATGTCATTTATAATGAGGCTGAAGTCTGGATAATAGAATAAATTCTACGTCTTTGAGCGAATATTTTGTACACACTTTGCAATCCACCTGATAGAAATGTCATGCTGTATATTTTGTACATGCAGCCTTATATATTTCTTAATGTGTAACAGTGTCAAGCACATCTCTTTACAGTAGTGTATCCTGACAAGCTTAAAACCCAAAATGCTAAGCAATTTGTGATATTTAGAACTATGATTTAGAAGTAGATGATAACTTTCAAGTGTTTTTGCATATACTGTAATCCTGTCTATAAGTACTCTCTTAGCAGGAATATAGTAATGTAGTGCTTCTTATGTTCATATTTGTAGGATTTTTACAATGTACAGTATAGGAAGACACTCGATGCTCACGTGCCAGGCATGCTCTACTGTAACAGTCTTTAAAATATAACTATATATATAGTCTTTAAATAAAACTATATATATATATATATATATGCACATACATACTAAACACGTATACATGCACATCTACTTATATATTAACATATAAACTAACGTTTTGCGCTGAGCAATACCCACTGGTATGAGAATTATCTTTCAATTCAAGTTAATTTCCACAGCTTGAGAAATATTTTCAGTTTTGTATTAAAATGTATGTTTCCTGATTACCTCTTGCTAATAAATCTATTCTATCTCAGGGGGAACGTTGTTGTTATGCATTTTTTACATTAATATCTTCACTTTTGTAGACTGGTTCAAAGCAATTAAGATGATAATGCTGCGAAACCTATATTCAGTATATCAGCTAACTAAAGACTTTACACAACTTAACACAAGCTTTAGCTCCTAAATGTAAGGGGGCGGCGCTACTTAAGAGGAATGTGACAATGTCGATACTTATTCTACCTTTAGAAAGTGAAACTTACTTACTGTAACACTTCTGGCATATTCCCACCACAGACTGCAGTGGAAAATTAGCCTGGCCAGTGATCAATTTCTTTGTAAGAATAGTAATAAGATACTGAAAAACCACCATATTGCCAAAAGTATTGGGACACCCCTCCAAATCATTGAATTCAAGTGTTCCAATCGCTTCCAAGACCACAGGTGTATCAAATCAAGGTATACAGACTGCTTCTACAAACATTTGTGAAAGAATGGGTCGCTTTCAGGAGCTCAGTGAATTCAAGCGTGGTACCGTGATAGGATGCCACCCTTGCAATTAGTCCATTTGTGAAATTTCCTCGCTACTAAATATTCCACGGTCAACTGTTCGTGGAAGCAATTGGGAACAACAGTACCTCACCACAAAGTGGTAGGCCACGTGAAATCACAGCATGGGGACAGTGCATGTTGAGGCGTACAGTGTGTAGAAGTCAGCAACTTTCTGTAGAGTCAATAGCTACAGACCTTCAAACTTCATGTGGCCTTCATATTAGCTCATGAACAATGCGTAGAGAGCTTCATGGAACTTACATCACCAAGTGCAATGCAAAGTGCCAAATGCAGTGGTGTAAAACACCTTGCCACTGGACTCTAGAGCAGTGGAGACATGTCCGCTGGAGTGACAAATTATGCTTCTCTGCCTGGCAATCCAACGGATAAGTCTGGGTTTGGCGGCTGCCAGGAGAATGGTACTTGCCTGACTGCATTGTGCCAAGTGAAAAGTTTGGTGGAAAGGGAATTACTATATGGTGTGGGGTTGTTTTATAGGGGTTTGGCTTGACCCCTCAGTTCCAATGAAAGGAATTCTTAATGCTTCAGCACACAAAGCCATTTTGGACAATTTCAAACTCCTAATTTTGTGGGAATAGTTTTGGGCCTTTTCTGTTCCAACATGACTGTGCACCAGTGCACAAAGCAAGGTCTATAAAGTCATGGATGAGAGAGTTTGGTGTGGGGGAACTTAACTGGCCTGCACAGAGTCCTGACCTCAACCCAACAGAACAACTTTGGGATGTATTAAAGCGGAGACTGAGAACCAGGCCTTCTTGTCCAACATCACTGCCTGACCTCACAAATGCTCTCCTGGAAGAATGGTAAAAAAATTCCCATAAATACACTCCTAAACCTTGTGGAAAGCCTTCCCAGAAGTGTTGAAGCCTATGTATTAGGAATGGGATGTCATTAAAGTTCATGTATGTGTAAAGGCAGTCGTCCCAATACTTTTGGCATTATAGTGTATCATAGATTCCGGAGGGAGTTTATCTAGATGGTATGTGCATATTCCATCCATCCATACATCCATTTTCTGACACCACTTGTCCTATTCAGCGTCGTGGGGGTTCTTGCATACCTGGCATAAGTCATATAAAGAAATATATAATATATACCTATATATAAAATTATATAGGCATATATATAAAGAAGGCATATGAATTACAACAGACACAAATGCAAGCAGTGTAGTGAAACAGGTGTGTGTGTGTCTATATATATATATATGGCATGGTGGGCAGAGGGTGAGTGGGCTGGTGTTGTATGTCTATGTTTTTTAAGGGCATAATGATAGCCTGTGATTACCCTTTAAAACCTTTGTATTTTACCACGGCATTTTACCATGTCTTGGTCTGCCACACATTTCTATCTATTACCTCGTCAAGTACATATGGTGTCAACACAGAAAACAAACATGTCGCCCCGTTAGTCTCGACTTTGACACAACAAGTACATCCAAATGCACGCCCCCGAGAACAAAGCAGCACCAAAGACACTGCAGGGAGGGTTTCCCCCGCGCTTACGAAACACGCATGCGTAATAGCAAGGCGCGCGCTCGTTTGGGGAACTGGAATTGTTGGAGGTGCGAATTGGGGCTCGGAGGAAGGAGCAGCGGCACGTGACTGGCAGGGGGACACGTGACCGCGATGCGGGGAGCGCGAGCCGCACATTCGCTTCCTCGTCCTCCCGGAGAGCAGGGCTACCATGCGAGCCGCCGCGCTTCTGCTCCTTTCTGCTCTGCGCTGCGCCCATTTCTCCCCGCTGTTTGCGGAGGAAGGTGAGTTTGTTAGCTGTTAAAAAGCTGTGCCCGTTTTAAAGCTGCGTTCACGTTCCGCGACGCGTCTCTTATTACAAATATACATAGAACATGTATAATAAGAATAGGAATATATAATAAGAAACTTACAGAGCCCCTAAGGGAACCGGTTTGGAGAATATTTTTTAAAAGTTTTGCGTTCCTCTTAATTGTTTTTGCGTTCCCTTGTAGATGTTATGCTAGGGAATGACTCCGTAGAAATTAACAGTCATTATTTAATTTTTTTACTGTAAAAGCAAAAGCAGTTACTCTTTAATGATGCTTTGCATATGCACCTTCTTCCCCTATTGACATGTACTGACCTTGATTTATCGCCTTGTCAGTATGACTTCCCTTTCAAAGTCTACTGTTATCAGCGGTACTTTCCTAAGTATGACAGGAAGGCTGTGGTTTATTTGCATTCCCCAGATCATACTTTTCCTACTCGCGGGTACAAACAAAAGCACTAAGAGATCGGGGGTTTGTCTTTGTTGTTTTTTTTTTCAGACGAGTATCATTTCAAGTCATGGATGTCACAGGTAAAACCAAATTAATCGCAGAGTATGTGGTAAGGAAATGCTGTAGGATTCTAAGCAACTAGAATCGACCGTAAAGAAGTCCAGGGAACGAATGAGGTTTTTAAAAAACTTTTTATTTTTTAAATCGACACACACATAACAGAAAAAAACAAACGAGCAACCCTGGTTTGTCGCACAGCCTCACAAAATAGCAAAGAACGAGATAAAGGAAGATATTGGAATAATATAAAGAACAGCTGCTTGCTCGTAGTTAGTTTCACTTTCTATAGATTTACATTAAAAAACTTCTGCAGCATGGAAATTAACACCTTTAGACCCCGGGTTAACGTCAGTTTCCTTTAGTTATACAGCAGTGCTTTTACAGGCAAAATGTGACACAATGTATGATAAAGTTTTACTTTAAACTTTGGACTTTAGTCTGTTTATTACATGTGTGGTTGACCTGTTTCTGTTCTTGTGCAGCACAACAGAGCTTATGACCTGGAGGAATATTACTACCGACTACAGATATTCACAGAGAACAAGAAAAAAATTGACCGTCACAATGCAGGAAACCAGAAATTCACAAGTACAGTTGGCTGTTCCTCTTTTTTATTGCATTTGACACAACTTGATTTTACTTTGGCTTATTTTCGGCTATGTATTGCTCCACAGTGGGACTGAATCAGTTCTCTGATATGACATTTTCTGAATTCAAGAAGTCCTACCTTCTAACTGAGCCGCAGGTACGACGGTCCGGTTCCTGGAGGTGGCTCTTGTTTATACACATGCAGATGCTCACATTGGTCCGTGGCTGTTTGTCTTTGTCAGAACTGTTCTGCCACTAAGGGCGGCCATGTGACCAGAGACGGTCCTTTCCCAGATTCCGTGGACTGGAGAAAGAAAGGGAACTATGTAACACCTGTAAAAAACCAGGTGGGCAGACAGTCCTTAGGCTGCTTATCCTGTGTTAATGACCCTAACAAATATTAGTATATGCGTATTTCACCACACTGGTGTTTTTATTACCTTTAGGTAGCATCTCCATAGTTAAACTGCAGAAGAATGCTGTATGCGTTTACATTAACACGAGTACTGACAAATGTACTATATATATATTTCTAAATAGGGTCCCTGTGGTAGCTGCTGGACCTTCTCGACCACAGGATGTCTTGAATCTGTCACTGCAATATCTACAGGAAAACTTCCCCTTCTGGTGAGACATGTAATCATACCTCAGCTTTGACTCTTTCCACCATTTACACATTTACATATATTGTTTTTTTTTGTGAGGGGAAAATGGCGTGATGATGCGAAAAACTTAAATATTGACGTTAAATACATCAACAAAAGTTAGCGATAGTCTCCCAGACACAGGTGCAGCATGCAAAGTGGGTTTGTTTCCTGTCAATGGAAACATGGCAGTGACAGTGCCACAGAGATTTTTTAACATTAATGTGCATTTCATGCGTTTCCATAAGGCCTTGATTATGTTGTTATTTTAATGTTTATGCAAACAAAAAGTGTGTGGTGCAGCTACTGGTGGGTTTCCCTTGGCGTTCAGGAACTTGGCCGTACTCGACCTGTACCTGAGCCATACCGCAAAGAGACTAGTTAGCTCACGTCGGACCCTAATGCAGAAGGGTTGGCTTGGAAGAGGCGTGGCCAAGTTGGAGGAGGACAATGACAGAAAACTGAAGACTCTTGTTTACTGTTCACCACGATTTATTGTGCGCTAATTTCCACAAGCACGTCTGTGAGAATCGCTATGTTATGTTAGCTTTGAACGGTAGTGGAATTAGCATGTGAAAATTTGCATTATGAATCCATTCCTTTCAGCCTTTCTTTAGTACATTTTAAGTAGCAAATTCACAAGCTTGGCATTATCAAAAGTGCATAAATACATTGTGATGTATGATACTACTAAAAACTAATAACACATAGAACCTTTTCCCTTCACGTGCATAATCCGTACATATTGACGCAGATCACTGCTCTTTTCTTATCTGTGTGTCAGTTTGCGGTATGGGTCAGGTACGGCTCGGTTCTTGGTGGTGGAAAAGCACCATCATTTAATTTGTGGTATTCAGTATAAAACTTGGTGAAATTATTTTGGTTTGTGTATCAGTACTTTTTGAACATTTTCAGCCCATTTTAACAATACTGCATTAATACTATACTGGGCTAATACCAGTACTGTCAGAGACTTTTTGAGGGGCAGGTGACACACGTTAAAGGGACACACTGTAATTTAATGGGAGGCACGTCGGCAGAATGGTCACACATCCGTGGGCCCTTAAGCCCCTGCACCACCGGCCTGCCTCATTATGTCCTCCCCCTACTCCATGTACCCCGCCTCACGTCATTAATTGGTTCCAAGAGCCCTGTTGTAAGCCAAAATGCCTGAGAAGGGCTAATAAGTAGACATAGTCATTTCCATTTATGTAAAAGCACCTTTAATTCATTTAAAATTCAGTGTTGACTCTGAAATCTTAAGTCAATGTTCACCTATTTTAGTATTTTGTTGTATATTTTAACCCATTTTAAAAGAAGTTTGAGAAAAAAAATATATAAACATCTCATATGGCGATAAAACCGTTGAATGTTCTAGAATGTTGTAAGAACTCACTATTCTGTATAGCTTTTAAAGATGTTTTTTGTGATTTTCATATCATATGCATAACATGCATACGTTTTATGCAGTTTAGCTATTATTAATAATCCGTCCATCCATCCATCCATCGTCTACCAGTTTTCTGGGTCTGGTCAGGCAGCAGTCCCTAACTCCTCCACTTGGGGAAAGTCCCCAATTTTATTAATAAAGTTTTTTTTTTTTTTTTTTTTTTTAAAGAATTTCCTTCATTTCGCTCTTCAAGTGATATGTATGTGACATTGTGAGTGACGTGAAGTTGCAAAAAATTACTGTGAAATTAATTACTACAGACAAGCGACGTGAAGTTGAGCTTGACATATGCCAAATGACGTATACTGGGGTACTACTGTATATCTCTTTGTTTACAGTCTGAGCAGCAGCTGGTGGATTGTGCCCAAGCATTCAACAACCACGGCTGCAATGGGTGAGTGATGCCTGGAGAAGAAAGTCAAGTTACTTACCCCCTGTGGACACCAGTCCCCTCTTCAGGGCTCTGCATGTGTCTAACTCAGCATTTCCCAACAGAGGACTTCCAAGTCAGGCCTTTGAATACATCAAGTACAACAAAGGCCTCATGACGGAGGACGACTACCCATACATAGGAAGAGTGAGATACTACCACTACTGCGAATAAGCCATGTGGCTGATTATGATGCCATTGATCTCAAAATTTGATTCGGTAGCACACTTAAAATGTTGCTGTTTAAGACGACAGTGTTCGTTAAAGCCTTGTTTTTTTTCCTGTGCTCTTTGAAGGATGGCACCTGCAAGTTTGATCCTAGAAAGGCGGCTGTTTTAGTAAAGGAAGTTGTGAACATAACCAAAGTGAGTGTGTGGAGATCATCTAGTTGTCTGTGCATGTTTTACAGAGCAATCAGTCATTAACTCTGTTCCATTTGTGTCAGTATGATGAGACAGGAATGGTGGATGCCGTGGCAAGATTGAACCCTGTCAGTTTTGCATACGAGGTGACCTCTGATTTTATGCACTACAAGGATGGTATATACACGAGGTGAGAATCAATAACCTGGAGGGGGCTATATGTTCACATCGCACACTCCCAATGCTGTGACAGATTGCTTGACATTTCAAAGTGCCAGTTGCCACTAGGAACAAGACAAACATCTGTTCACAATCAATTGACATTCAACTATCTCATAAATCTTGTGTTCATAGTGTAATTTTTTCTTCAATAAACATGAACTGAGAGATTATTTCTCATTTCCTCATTCCTAATTGAAAAGCTGAATCACTAACAATGTTTACTCTTTTTAGCACTGAATGTCATAATACTACAGACATGGTGAACCATGCTGTGCTGGCTGTGGGTTACAGTGAAGACAATGGCACCCCCTACTGGATCGTGAAGAACTCATGGGGGACTTACTGGGGACAACAGGGGTACATTATATAAGATGATTCTGAAATGTCAAATGTAGTACCTTTTATCTAGTTTTCTATTAATAATCGACACACCTTTTCTGTAGTGTGGGGGAAACGTAAAGAGGCAACAAAAAGGAAAACAGCTGAAAGACAACAAACAAGGAAACATGCTGACCAGATCAATACCTTTTGTTCACAGGTACTTTTACATCGAACGTGGGAAAAACATGTGCGGCCTGGCAGCGTGCTCATCTTACCCCCAGCTTCTGGTGTAAACTGTGAAGTCGTTATGAAGGAGACAGAATTACAACGAATGTATGACTGTATGCATCATTATTGTAACAATGTGATCAATTCTTTTTATCTTTCTAGATTTATGATACAAAAGGGAACCGCAACCAGTTTATTTTTATACGCGGCGTGATTACATATTACGAATGAATGTTAAAACAATTAGGATTTTAAGATGTTGAATATTTAGACACAATACAATACCTACGAAAATGTATGTAAAACTTTGGGATACTGATTTATTTTCTAACAGCCCGTTTGTTAAAATCGTCACTAGACAGGTTACTGTCATGTTGCTAAAAGCCTGTTTGCTTAATAAATACATAATCTACATATTTTATTTAGCGTGTGTGTTTTTCCGACTTACCTAAAAATACCTAGCAAAACCGAATACGCTGAGTGGGCGTCCTTCGCCAGTAACGCCTGATTGGTCATGTGGCTTTCGGACGCGTCAGATCGCTGACCCGGAAACATTTCTCTCAACCAATCGGTGGCGTCCAAAAAGAAGCGGAAAAATTGACCGGGTAAAGACGCCTCTTCTTGTTATGGAACGCATCTTTTTCTAACAGCGAGGCTCTTGGTAAGCCTGGTGCAATTACCAAGAAGTATAAATGCATTCTTCAAGTGTCGTTTTGTGAAATGTAAAACAATATGGTTACCAAGGTCTTTTGCCGCAGCGTCGTACTTCGCATTATTGTTGGCTAGTCACGTTACTCGGACACCTAACTCCAATTTTCATGGCTTAATTTTTTAGCTGCAATATTACATTTATTTACTGTTTAGCGATTTATTTACCTTTTTACCATATTTATTGCAACGTTGCCTAGTTTCCTTATTTTACCTGGCCGTTAGATGGTTTATCTTCGCGATGCCGGCTGTCCCGCAAAACAATTTAAAGGAGCAGCTTGAACGACACAGCAGCAGCGCTGCCCAGAACAAGCTTTCGCTTTCCAAAGCCAAAACCGGGTAAGAATGAACCGACCTCTGACTGTCTCAAATGGGCTGCACTTTGCGTGCTGTCACAAATGACATGCCTCGGGAATTTCGCCCGGCCTATTATCCATGCTGTGGACTATAGTGATTGACTATAGTTCGTGTCTACCTCAGGAGAGCAAAAAGCAATAATAATAATAATGAATCCACGATGGTATTTCAAAATTGAATAAAAATATGATTAGAAAATAAATGCATTTTCCATTTGTCTATATATATGTGTATATATATATAATATAAATTTTCTGTTCCGTGCTGTTTGACATGTTTGTAATAACGTCCACTAGAACAGCACAATAACTATTTATCATCAGCTGAGGCAAGTACTGTTTTTAGTGTCCTTTTCACAACTAGTATTAAAAGTTCACTTGGTTCTTGACACTGGTGTCTCTTTGAATGGTGATGGTTTGTACTGTTTAAACTTAAAATGAACTAGCTAGCAAAATGTAATTGTTTCCTACCTAACTGAGAAAATATTGTTTTTGTTTTGACATAGAGCTTTCTCCTTTAAGAAGAAGTCAGAATGTGGTGTTACAGTTACGGCTTTGTCAAAGGTAACACATACTAACGCTTTAGCAAGCAGGAATGTCAACATTCCATATAACACCACTGTGTATAAGCCTCTGACGTCTTTAACCAAGCCTGAAAGGGATCCAGCAAAAGTCAACGACCTCTTGGCTGCCCGTGGGCCGCAGACACTCTCTCTGGGGTCAGGTGGATCGTCCCAGTGCAAATCCGGACTTCAATCAGCTGCAGATCCCGCTGTGGCAGTCAAAGTCAGAAGTGCTGGAAACGGCGGAGGTGGAAAACTTGTGCCAGATGTCTCTTTAGATGTCGACCGTTGGGATGATTTTGATGACTTTGAGTCTCCTGTCCGAATAAAAACATGTTCGCTGACCAGCCCCGGGGGTTCAAGAAGGAGCGTTAGTAAGGAGGGTGCTCCCTCTGTGGGTAAACAGGATGTTAAGGCTGATGCTACTGGCAAGGATGTTCCGAAAAGGCCTCTGTGTGTCAAGGCCTTTGAGGCTCTGCAGGATGGGGAGGGAATGTGTGGAGTATCACCTCTTAAAATAGGTGGGCAGGACACAAGCAGGGAGGAGGATGTCACTATAGTGAACGATCGTCCAGAGTGTACGAAGGAACAGGGCGAGTCCGGGATGATGCCAGCCACAGCTCATCCCTCCCAACAACCTAAGTCATCACTAAGCTGCGAGGAGGCTGAAGCTGAACCCAGGCCAGCTGACACAAAGACCGGTTGGCATTCTCCCGTCTGCTTTTCTTTGCGCTGGTAGATTCCGTATTTGGTGGATTGATTATAATATGTGTGCATAGTACATGCGGCTTAAGATTCTGCCCGCTATTTTTCTTTAAGCAGACAAAGGAGGTACCCAGGTTGACCCAGTTGTTATAGACGTTGATGCACCACTTCACATTCCAGAAGATGAAGATTTCATTCCCCCCTCACCAGAGGGCCGTTCCCCAAAGTCACCTTTTTGTTTTAGGTAAAACTTTTTTTTTTTTTATTTTTGCAAACCCTTTAATTGCCACTAAAAAAAAAAAAAACCCTGAGATGCGTATTAAACAAGCATGTATCAAGAAAGAACAAAGAATTTTGTTTGTACTAATGATCAGTGTAATTGCAGCAAGTTTGATGCCCAGAACTCTAGCAACCTCAGATGTGTGTTGCCAAAGGGACCCTGCTGTAGCCTGCCGGGAAACTCCAATAAGCCTTTCATTTTTGAAGAGGGAAAATGTAAGTTGTTTTCTTTTCTTACCCCTTCGACTGCCGAAGGCCAGTGTAGCTGCTTGTGCCCCCTTTGTACTCGTTATTCAGCTGGATTCAGGCGGCTTTTTGGGTCTCTGCCATGCCCCCTTGAAGGTGGGGGAGCAGGGAAGGGGGAGCAGCTCTTCAGCATCATGGAGTCCATCTGTCAGCTTGTGGATTCCATCCCAGAGGAGGAGCTCATAGCCCTGCCCCATGGGACGGAGATCCTGCTGCAACGCGCTCGCAGGTAAAAATAAGAAGAAAAGTCAGTGCAACTTCAGCTCTAGGTGGGTAACTGGAATGGCCCTGGGTACCGTGAGACACTGAGGCTGTTTTTATTCTCCTTCCAGGAAGAAATTGCTCTCGATGTCTGCTGACACTCCACTGAGACGCCAGTCCAGCTGTGAAGCCACTTCGGCAACCAAGCAATTTAACAGCAGTTTATTTACCACTCCGCAGCATGCACTGTCTGCTTCCAAAACGGGGCTTTCTGGGAAATCCTTCTGGGTCAGGGGGTCCTCGGCTGCCCTGTCCGTCGGTGACAACACAGTCTTCAGTGACTCTGACTGCTTTATTAGCAGCGTACAAACGGGAAGTTCTTCTGGAAGAGCCGTTTCACTGTCCAGTGCCTCCGTTTCAGTGGGGAAGGGGGCAGGATCCCCCCGCCAAAACTGTGGCTCCCCACTGTACTCCAGTTCCACCACACACTGCAGCTTCCCCGCCGCTCGAAGCCGTGAGTCTGAGACCTTCTGGTCCCCTAAAAAGCTAATGAGTGGCCCGGAGAGCAGGCCGGACACCAGCAGTCGGGTCTTGGGGAGTTTTGAGACCTCGGCAGACATGGAGCCAGATGATCTCTTCATCGACGACTTTGACATTGATGACTTTGACGAGTCAGACATCCCAAATTACTATGAGAGCCCCCCAAACCAGCCCGCTAGGGCCACGACTGGGCCAGTAAGAGAGGGAGGGTCCATCAAGACGCCTCGGGAGAAGGCGTACACACCTCCAGCTTCAGCCGCGAAGCCAGGCAAGCTTTGCTCTCCAGGTGAGTGTGTGTGTGTGATGTCAGCAGGCGCGGTTGGTGGGCGCATCTTGGCGATCTCGGCCCACGCACGTCAGACCTCTCTCCCTCCCCGCAGAGCCCACGGCCCCAAACCCAGCCCACGACCCCTTTCGGGGCTTCGGCTTCCCCCACTCTGCCGAGATGATGAAGGTCTTCCACAAGCGCTTTGGCCTGCATCGGTTTCGCTTTAACCAGCTGGAGGCCATCAATGCCACGCTGCTGGGTGAAGACACCTTTGTCTTGATGCCCACAGGTCTGTGCACAAAAAATAGATACTATCTTGAGGTGCATTTGTGGTATTATTTTATACTATGTAGATGTCAACATATGCATGTATAATTTGTGTTTAAATTACATTGTCTCTTTAACAAAAGCTGCAGCCGGCACATGTTGGTCTTCTGCAGATGAGCATGTTGTCCTGCAATATCTGCTTACGCTGGCCGAATGATTACCCTGAAATCTGATTGGCCAGCGTGTCATTGCTGCGTTGTTATAGGAGGTGGTAAAAGCCTTTGCTACCAGCTGCCTGCGTGCATCTCCCCGGGAGTGACTGTGGTCATTTCCCCGCTGCGCTCTCTCATTGTCGACCAGGTGCAGAAGCTGACAACACTGGACGTAAGTCTTTGTCGTCTCATCTGGTCTCCTGTGCTTTGGATGCCAGGTGGCATTCTGTCTGCCTGATTACCACGTGCCTGATTACCGCGTGTCTCGCCATGTTCAGATTCCAGCCACAAGTTTGTCGGGGGACAGGAGCGACAGTGAAGCCGGAAAAATTTATATGCAGCTGTCTAAGAAGGATCCCATCATTAAGTTGCTTTATGCCACACCAGAGAAGGTGATGTCCTTTCTGAGCTCATGCTTTCACTTTTTCATCTTCGTATGTGTGAGTTTTAACCGCACTTGATTTCTGGAATGATGGTACATGCTGATTCTGTCCCTGATTAGCCTCTGAAATGCCCCCGTAGGTGTGCGCCAGTGGCCGGATGATAAGTGCCCTGCAGAATCTCTATGAGAGAGGCCTCCTGGCTCGCTTTGTCATCGACGAAGCCCACTGCGTCAGTCAGGTATGTGCCCAGAGTGAGGCAGCGGGACCCCGAATGCCCTGTGACCTACCGCCCGCTGCCACATGCCCAAATTTTTCTTTCAGCTTCATGGAATTTCTAGAATATCATGGAATTAAAAAAAAAAAGTCTGTTCCAGACATGGAAAATCCATGCAGTATTTCTCTGGTTATTTCACACATTTCCCATATTGCTTGAGTGGTTCTTGTTAATTACCCATTTATACCCTCCAGGGCTCTACAGTGCGCCCATTTTCATAGTGTGTGAATGTGAGAAAAAATTTAGGCGCGCTGGTGCGAGTGACTACTAACGTCGTCTAAGAAAATCACCTGAAACGCCAAAAGGCGCACTGAGTGAGTTTTCTCAAAGTCAAGAGCGCGAAAACAATGGCCAACATAAAAAGCCTATTGTTTTTTTTTTTTTTTTAATCAAATGTGCTGGAACAGAGAATAAAAAGATCAAAAGAGAAGATCAGAAGCGCTGGTGAAGTGAAGGTGTACATATTTAACCCTGACTGGCTGAAGCATTTCGAGTGGCTTGAATAAGAGAAGGCTAGTGATATGTCACTTTGTAGGGATGCCCCTATATCCCTCGAAGGCTCTTCGCTTTTCGTGTCAGGAAACCTGCATATGAAGCGTCACGCTGTAGTAAAACACAACGCATCTCTCCAGCATTTACGCTGTAGGGATGCATTCATTAACAAATCAGAAATTACAGTATTAATTGTAATGTGATCTATGATGAAACATCGCAAGATTTCTAAAATATGAACGGAAAATTGTTTAATAAGTTTGTCTGTCATTCTTAATCTTTATATTCCTCTCGCATGTATATGACAATGTATTATGATGACGCATTAAGCTGATATGCTTAACAGTCATAACTGACTGTGCTCCTAGGTTATTGTCTGTGCTCCTAAAATGTTTAATTTGAGAGCAAAAAAGGGAAAAAAAGTTAGCGTGTGCCCTGCCCTACCCCCTCATCCACAATGGGAAATCACTTCATTTAAGCTATGCAGTGTCTGGTGACTGGTAACAAAGGCAGATGTGTGTGGAAAATGATTTCAAGAGCATCAAAGACTGAATGTTAATAGTAGATGACAGAAAAAGCTAAATGGGTAACACTTAAGTTGAGGCAGTTGAAATAATGTAGGATTATGCTATTCCTTGCTTTGGAATGGGTAAGGAAAGAATGGCCCCAGAGGGCTGTAGCCAGGGGACAGGCCCGGAACATATGAAGAAAGCTGCACTAGTTTATCATTCTGAAATATATCTGTGTTTCACAGTGAAAGAAGGTATTTAAAACGCATGAAAAATGCCTGTGGTGCTATTAGAAAGTTTTAATATGAAGTCCTCGTCTAATCAAAAGCAGCCTGTGCATTTCTGTTAGTGGGGCACTTAGTAGAATAGAATGACATGGAACAGAATCGCTCACTGTGTGCTAGCTAACCTTGAACTCTGACCCCAGAACTTTCCCTCTCCTGCATATACATGTGTGTCTCTGTCTTTTGGAGAGCAAGATGGGATATTCCCCATGGGGATGAAGTAAGCAGCACTATTCCGTATATGCTGTGTAAAAAAGAGAACCAGAATGCCCATTTCTTATGTTAATGACTTAATCACTGGCTGGCTTCTTCTTGTATGAAGGGGAGGGGCAAGGTCAGCATGACGTTAGCGGAGGATCCCAGGCCATGACGGACCCCGGGACCTCGGGAGGAGGCCCGTGAAAGGGTTGTGAGGCTGGTCCCCTGGAAGATAGTTAGTTAGTTAGTTAGTTAGTCGTTCAATGATAAAATGGACCAGATGGCATGCCGGAGGTTATTCAGGAGGAAACCCTTTGCTTTATCTGTAGACCTTTGTGATATTGAGGGAATCATAGATTCGGAGTGACAGAAGGCTTATCCTGCCTGTGCCACACGTTCCAGCCAAACCAAAATCACCGAAAGTGACGTGTGTTAGCTGGCAGGGTAGGAGTCACGCCAGTAGAGATGTGACCAGACCTGTTCATGGGAGACCCACCAGTATGAATATGCAATATGCTTATTCTTTCGAGTTGAGTTTCACAGCTTTGCACTAGATGTTTACACAGGCCTGTCAGGCTATATAATTTGCTTTTGTTCCCCCTGAGTGCGATTAACGTCTGCTGTTCCAGTGGGGCCATGACTTCCGCCCGGACTACAAGCGGATGTACGAGCTCAGGCAGAAGTTTCCCAAGGTGCCCATCATGGCCCTCACGGCAACGGCGACGCCCCGCGTCCAGAAGGACATCCTCAACCAGCTGCAGATGAGCAAGCCGCAGGTGTAAGTGTGAGAGGGCGTTTGATGGCCACCGGGTGGCGTTTGAGAGCCGTGCCCTCGGATATGTTTAATGCACCACATTGACCTCTCTCGTGGTTTCGTTGCTTCGACAGGTTTACGATGAGTTTTAACAGGCATAACTTGAAGTACACCATCCTGCCGAAAAAACCTAAGAAGGTGGATGCCGATTGCTTAGAATGGATCAAGAAACACTACCCGCGTATGTAGCCACAGAGGCCAATTTCAGGCTGCTGTAGCTGAGCTAATTGGCGCACTGAGCTCCTGCATACATACCTCCTTACAGGGGACTCCGGCATCATCTACTGCTTATCACGCAACGACTGCGACTCGATGGCGGAGAGCCTGCAGAAGGCTGGCCTGGCGGCACTGTCCTACCATGCGGGTCTGAACGACAGTGACCGAGAATACGTCCAGAGCAAGTGGATCAACCAGGACGGCTGTCAGGTAAGTGTGGCACCTTTAACCATTGGCGCCCTGGATCAGGAGCTAATGTATTTAGTTTATTTAGTCACCTCATTTACCCATTGGTACTAGTGCTATGTCTGAGAATGTGATGGAATTACATTTCTGACTGAATGAATGTAGGATGCAGTCTCCATGTTGAGGTTGTCAGCTAACCGGGCCACACGCGCTCTTCTCTGGAACCTTGGTTCTAGATCAGTGTTTTCCTAACCCGGTCCATGTGAACTGTCAGGCAAGGTTAGCTGAGAGGGAAGCACGGATCACCTGGGGGTCCTCGAGGACCAGGTGGAGAAACGCTGTCCTAGATCCGCGCCATGACTTCTCTGCCACCCCGTTAATATAGCCGACATCCCCTGCCCACCAGGTGATCTGTGCCACCATCGCGTTCGGCATGGGCATCGACAAACCGGACGTGCGCTACGTCATCCATGCCAGCCTGCCCAAGTCCGTGGAGGGTTATTACCAGGAGTCCGGCAGGGCGGGTCGAGACGGGGAGGTGTCCCACTGCGTGCTCTTCTACTCCTACACGGACGTCATTCGCATCAAGAGACTCATCACCAGTATGTATTTCGGGGGGGAGGGGGTCTGTGCCTCTACGGAACCCCGAAATCTTACCCTGTCCTGCTCCTGGCAGCTGCCAGCTGTGCACTGTGGCTACAGTCTAGAGCCTGACAAGTTCCGAATTTTCCGATACTGATTTTGATATTTGAGAATATAAATATCTGAATATGTAATGTAAATATCTGAAACGATATTCACTCCCCCCTCCTCCCCGCCCCCCCCGAAATGCGTAATATTAGCAGGGGTTCTCACATTTTTGTATACTTATTTAAAAGTACTCACCAAGATAGCATGACGTAATGCAGAAAAGAAAA
>JAODKN010000021.1:8637785-8648236 GCA_026774425.1 Petrocephalus zakoni | reverse complement strand
CCAGCAGTGCCAGCTTGTCATGAGCTCCTGAATGAGCTGACCACCACTCCATGGGACAGTCCTGCATACTAATGATTTGCTCTGCTCTGTACAAGTGCATGATTCTGTCAGGCAGCAACTCATCTGATTCTGAATCTGAGCCCATCTGTTTTCTTGGGTGGTCATCTTCACAAGTCTGTTGAGGTGGGGATTGTTCATGTCTTCCAAGTGTGGTCCACACCCCCTCTCTGTCAGTCTTGGGGAGGCACTTCAAGTCTTCGAAACGAGGATCCAAAGCTGCGGCAATCTTGAGCCATTATTGTTGATATAGTTTTCTTGACGGGAGGTTAGGTCTTCTTGTTTAAAACCTAGTTGCATATGCAGGGTCATCATCAGGTTATCATCTTCCATATTGAGTTGATTGGTTCTGCTGCCTGCTACCAGATCAACTGCCCATTTGCATATGTGCAACGGTAACTAGTTGGACAAACTAGCCGAAATGCGTTGACATATCAAGGATTTTGAGTAATTCTGAGCTGCAGATGGGTTAATAGCGTTAAAAATTTTAATCAGATTAATCATGACAATGGATTAATCCGCATTAACACGTTAATTATATATACACGTACAGAAATATGTAAGTATAGAGGAAAACTTTGGGTTGCGGTGTACCAAATGTACCAAAGGCATTTTACTGTTATATGAGTGCTATTTTACAGACTTTGGAACCCAGACATAGACTGGAACTTAGGTCCCAGAAATATGAGGCAACAGTGTGAACCGCTGCACTACCATGCCGTCCCCTTTCTAAAGTATGTGATTTACCTATATCGTAATATAAAGTCAACAGATGAACCTTAACTTCCTGCATTTTCTATGACGGACATACTGGTCCTTCAGTACAGCTGTGGACACTGACAGGTTCCTTAACGTGTTGCCAAAATTATAGATTCAGCTGCTGCCTTAGTAATAAATATTAAACCATGTCTAATGGAAAGCAGATAGATATTGCTGCAAGCCCAGGTTGAAAGTCTTTGCCTAATTAAAGTATCGGTAGAGTGAAGGTGGTATCATGGCCCATGGCTGCCTAGCACCCCCTCATTAGGGGCTGTTCAGGAGAGCCAGCACCAAAGCCCTCACTGCCTCTCGTCACATTAATTACTGATCCAAAAACCAGTAACCTGTCCAAAAAGAGGAAGGATTTTTCCTTGAGGAAATAAAAATAGCTACGAGAATAGATAAATAGCTTATTTTTAAATTAAGAACTTGAGTTCCATATGTGGGTGGTGCAAATTTATGTCGTATAGCTTATGCTGTCGTTTGTGAAGCTGCCATGTTCGGTGTTTTGCACGGATTTCCCAGCTTCCCCCTAACGCCAGTCAAGCTCAACTCCATAGCTGAGGAATGAGGAAGTGGTCTCAGGCCTAAATATGTACAGACCACGGTCAGACCAACCCAGTCCTCAAGGATCCCCAAATGATCCACATTTATGCTCCCCCTCCTGAAATTCACTTCGTGTCCCTTGCAGGGCTCCATTTAAATACGTACATTTTTTTGCCCCCACCTTGAAATTCTGGCTACAGGCTGCTTGATTCAGTGTTAAGCGCTTTTGACCGACCACGTTTGGGAAAGGTGCTGCATAAACATTGAACTGAACTATTGTAATATATGCAAGCTGTACAGGAAAAAATGCCACAGGGAGGGAGAGCCGCTTTCCTACTGACTTTATAATTTCTCCAGGGACTTACTGAGCCTGCTTGCTGAAGTGTACGTTGCTTGGGATCAAAGTAAATATTTAAACATGTCCATTTGATTGCCCTAGAGACGGATGAGTTCACTCCTGCAAACAACAACAGATACTGAATATCCATGATACTGGACTGTCTGGGAGGGAGCTGGGGCCATGGACTGTCAGGCGGGGAGCTGGGGCCATGGACTGTCTGGGAGGGAGCTCAGCCTTCAGGTACTTACCCATCAGGTCTCGCAGCTCAGTCACTTAATCTGCAGAAGTACATGGTCACTGTGGTTTATTAGGTGTTTTTGGTGGGTTACTACCAAAGGTTTTGATCAACACAGAGATCTCTAATGCAGAAAATGCCACTGCACTGGTGAATCCCCAGGCACTGACAGTAGTTTCTTGCCATAATTAGAATTAGAATAATTAGAATACAGGTGGTCTCTCATCTGAGGAGAGCAGTCCCACAACACCTCTGTGGCAGCCAAACGGGAGGAGTCGATACCCACATCTGGCAGACAGTCTAACCATTTCTGACTTTTATAAAGCTCAGGACCAACCAAAGAAAAGTCCTCTGTTGTCAGAACAGCCCCCATATTGATACCGGGTTATGTTATGGTCTTTGTGTTTCGTAGGCAGTGACAATGACAGGCTCCATAGTCAGTACACTCTAATTCTGCATGGCTGTGTGTATGAGGGGTTGGGCACCCCTCTAGTTTTTAAAGACATCTGGGCAACCAGTGAAAGTTCACGTCAAGGTGCCATGATATGGAGCGTTATTCGTGCCACCTTGAAATGCAAACAGGACTTCAGCATATACGGAAAAGTAATCAACATGACGCATAGTATTACAGTGCGCAGCACGCAGGAACCGTGCCATGCGGAAATTCAAACGCGACTTGGGCATACACGGAAAAACAATCAACGTGACGCATAGTTTTACAGTGCGCAGCTCGCAGGAACCGGGCCATGTGGAAATGCAATGCACAAGAGTTCCTAGTTAATTCTTCCAAAAGGTAACTGAGTTAGTAACTGAGTTACAGCATTATAAAAGTAACTAGTTACCAGGGAAAGTACTGGTGCGTTCCAGTTGCACTCGTAACGACCAGAAGTTGCAACTGGAACGCCCCCCGAAGTGGGGATTTCAAGTTGTGAACTGGGAGGAACCCCGACTTCAGAATTCAAGATGGCTGCGCCCTTTAATCAATAGAAGTTGTTGTAGTTTTATTAGTGCTCGCGTCTTTTGTGACTAATATAAATAATAATTTATATTTATAATAAACCGAATATTAAATGTGTTTAATGGATGAAATTGACACCGCGGGGTTGGCCAAAAAATGTTTAATGGATGAAATTGACACTGAATAGAAATTATTAACAGCAAACATTGTACACTAATATACACTACTTTAATGTTGCTGTGGGACAATGTGAGATAAGAATTGCTGGCTCACAGCGTCACTTTCTACCTGCTGGAGCCTGAGCCTGTCGCAACGCGGCTGTCGCCCCTGCCTATTTTCCGTGACCACGCCCCCCGCTTCCTGGAGAGCTGTGATTGGACAGTGATTACATTTCGTGGCGGGACGATTTCAGCATCCGACATCAGAGCAAAGGTGGTCATTGCATTTCAGTATGATGTGGCACGATTTCTTCGTTTAATTGTATGTAATGCAAAGCCTTCTAATTGTTTTCTGGATGGTAGTTAAATTGGAATAATGGTTTTGCTTTTCATTGTGTCACATGCTCTTCGCGACACTCACTGAAAAGCAATGACTCTTGTGCATTGCATTTCTACATGGCACGGTTTCTGTGTGCTGCGCACTGTAAAACAATACGTGGCGTCGGTTGTTTTTCCGTGTATGCTTTAGTCGTGTTTACGTTCCGAGGTGGCACGAATTCCGCTCCATACCATATGGCCTCTGTTTTAAAATAAATATTTACTCATGAATTTAAAAATCACCCTGATCCTTGGTTCTATTCTCCTCGTGTCTTTTATGCAAACATCTCATAACTAATTTTAACACATTCATAAAGTATTATAAACAAAACAATAAATATTTATAAACAGGCATAACACACTGTAGCCTTAATTGTCTCTCATGCATTATGAATGCTCTGTGAAGCTCTCAACAATAATGCACTAGAGATACCTTCATAATGTATTATAATGTTCAGTATAAGAATTAAGGATGCTTTGTACTGCATTACGAAGGCATTTATAGTGCATCATAGATGAGACCATCATGGAACATTCATAATGCGTAATACATGACTGTGTTATGCCTCTATATAAATAGTTATAGTCCAGTTTATAATACTTTACGGATGCATTATAATGCATTATGAAGGTATGTGTGTATGTATAATGCAGTATAATAACTGCTTCAAGTAAAGTGTTACCCACAGTTTCAGCTCATGCTTCTTGGGATTTGTCTGTGAAAACTGAAAGTTCTGAACACGCATAACAGTTCTGAGATGAACAACACGTGCACTTACGTAATAAAACCTGTTACAATCGATTAACGGTATTAGCTTGTTATGTACCACGCCTGCTATGCGAAGCATCTCTTATACAGACATTATAAATGTATGTATATTTTTTCAGCAGAATGGCTATTTTAGATGTTTTATCCTGTATTGAAATGAGAGTGAATTGAAATATAATACATGCAGACGCATTTCTGCTAGAGCAGAAATGGGCCGCTTCATGCCAGTCTTCCATCTACACTGCACAGGGCGTGACTCCCTCGCGCAGCCCTCGGAACGTACAGCACTGATGTACTGCTGCTGGCCCAGGACCATTTCTGTTTCGGTTTCCGAAAAACAAACCACTAATGCTGCCAGTCCTACTGGTCTTCTCATTTGTGCCTCGCCGCTGTTCTACTCACTGTGTGCTAGGATCATGGTGTTTGGGGTGTGGAGTCCGCTCAGAAAAAAGTCTTTGCCGATTTTGGCCGAAGTCCTCCTATACCGCATAATGTAACATTTTTCACTTATGTACCTCAGTTATATCAGAGTATATTAATACTGTTAAACTGGCAATTCATCCGTCTCTCGCAATGAGCCTTATTTATGAAAATCATATAAATGTCTGTTGAACATATGCTTGCAGTGTAATATGCTGCCTCTTGATGGCAGTGTTGCATCATGCTACTTAAAAGGAGTTCCAGAGATGGTGGCTTGATGTTTAAAGCAAAGTAATTCATGGTCATTGTTGAAACACCACAAACCAATGAAATGTGTTTTCTGCATTTAACCTATATCTGACATTATGACATAGTGGTGAGCAGCTAATTCAGCACCCAGGGAGCAGTGCTTTGCTCAGGGTCTCTCACTGGTCAGGGAATCAGACCAGTGACCTGTAAGAGCACTTCCCTAACCATCAGCCTACCACTGCCCCTAATAAGTGCTACTGCCATGCCGCGACTGGGAGCTTGTCTCTCTTCTCCCAGCACTGTGTATGTAGAGTATGCATGTTCTCTCTGTGTGCGCGTGTATCCCTGGGAGACTCCCAAAACATGCAGGGAGGTGAACTGGTTAGCAGTTCCTATAATGGCTGTGTGCCCCATGCCAGACTGGCGCCCTCTGCAGGGCGTCTCGCGTCTTGTGCCCTGGGACACGTTTCGGGTCACGACGCTGTACAGGATGAGTGAATAACGAGAACATGGATGGGATTTCCAGAGCTTAAGAAGAGACTAGCTTATAAAGATTTTCATTTTTCAATGTTTATTTCAAGTTTTTATATTCGTATGGCACCGATTACAAGGGACTACCAGGAAGAAACAATATCTCATACTGTTTCAATGGAAGGTTTCCTACCATACAAAGATGGCTTGGAATGAATAAGACTGAACAAGAACTGGATTTGGCACACAAGTTTGTATATATATGTATGTATATATTTATACATTAAGTACATGAACAGCAATCTCCAATCCCATGTTAAAAAGATTAAGTTATGCCTCTGACAGGAATACCCTGATCACGTCTAATGGCACGTGACGGCTTATATATGTGAGCATGAGTGTGCCTTGTCTGTTGGAGATGCAAATGTGATAAAATAACTGTATTTCACAAGGGTCAACCCTGCCGGGTCTTTAAGCACTCACTGGCTGGGGGGAAAAAAATAGCAGGACGACTCGGAGCTCCTCTGAAAATTGTTTTCTAATTCCACTTGAATCAATGTGCATGTATGGCATTTGACCTTTATTAGGGCTCCACCTAGAGGTCAGAGGGGCTGTGACCCACTGTGACCCAGCCACCTCGCAACCAGAATGCACTGCTGCATATAGAATGCTAGCGTTTATCTCAGCCTTAATTGAATATGTGGTTATCTTTATCAATTTTTTTATTCTTAATCATCATGCCGAAGTAATCGGCCATCAGCCTCATTTCTCAGACTGACGGCAAACGGAATCCACCAATGTCATTTATGCGATTGGTTCTGGTGAGTAGATATGGGCATTTCTGTCCGAGGTTAGTACCTGCTGGTTGACTATAAGGAGGCTTTCCAATCCTCAGTGTCCACTATTACATCCTAATCTACAACATTATTGCACCAACAGCACATCACTGTAATGCTCTGTCGGTGAATGCATACAGTGGAAATATCAGTTTCTGTGTTCAACAGTGTGCCCTTGACTATTGGCCATCCCATGATATATTTCCAATATCAACATTTATTAACCAACTGAACAAGTTACTGCTACAACGTTAAGTTCCTCCCTCAGCAATATGGCCTTATCTTAACCACTCTGCTACAAATCCGAGGTGGTGAAACAGAATGCTCCTTCTAGTGACAGGCGGCTCAATCGCACCCAGACAACTTGCTGTCCGCAGCCTTTAGTCTCGCTCACCCACCAACCAAAGTAATTGAATTCGATTTGACGGAGAAAAAGCATCAGCCGAACACATGCGAGCATGCACACACGCTAAAGAAGGTGGGGGACACACTGATGTACCATGCTCTACTTGCATGTACGGCGGGTCAAGGGGAGGTGGGCATCGTTTAACAAACAGCAAGTCTTATTAGGGTCACGACTGCCAAGGATAATCAACTGCTATTCAAAGTAACAAAGGTTAGTTTCACTTTCCTTCGTCGACTGAGTAGTTGACGCCGGGCTCCATTCTTTGCACTGGAGTGTCCAGGGCGTGATGAAATGTCCGTACCGTGTTGTCTTGAAACAGTGCAAAGAAAAACTGAAAACGCCAGAAAAAAAATGATGCCAACGAATACAAATAAAATCACATCAAGGTAAATAATTCAATAAAATCTATTTAAGCAGCTATATTGAAGTCCACCCCATTTAGAAATGACAGAATTATCCCTAACGACAGAAAAGCATCCATGATCCACCACCCACAGCTGTCATGTCCAGTGACCTATGAGAGCCCGTGTCATGTTTTTATTGTTACGAATTTTAATTTAATTTTAACTATTATTGCTCATTGAATAGTGCTGCTATTTGTTTCACGCATGGAAAGACTGATTTAGCTACATAATGCTATTAAAGCAAGTAAGAATGTCGATCGCCGTAAGATCCTCAACATCACTTCCCCCTTTTAAATCCCTTTAGACCAAACAGACACAGATCACCTGTTTTTTTATCAAAAAAAACATCGGACATCCTTGTTAGAAAGAAAATATTAAATTAAATATTAAAACTGTCTGTACAATTATGTGCTCATAAAATATATTTGTAGGGAAAACTACCTTCAAGTTCACCAGAAAATAAGATTCATGTTTAAATGAAAAATATTCTGCTGTGTATTTTTGGTTTCTCTCACCTTCTTGCCTGCATGCATGAATGTCTAACATATCAGCTTGCTTTTTCGATATTCTGGTTCTGATTCTGGCTAGTTCCGTGCATTTTCTGCTTGCGGCACCAGCATTAAACATGAGAAATTTAGCAATTTCCAGCAAATTCCCCAAGTGTCGTGCTCGCCAGACTGGTATTTCACAGCTACTTGGAGAATGGGTGGTCTCCAGTCACTACAACAGCAAACCGGTGGTAACACAAACATCTTCCAGAGCCCAGCATCATAACGGGAATTACAAGCAGGCAATGCACACGGGAACTTCACGTCCTGTCAGCATCTTCTGGGGGTAGGGTGGGTTCCATCAAACCATTCGGCTTGTATTTAACACATTTACCTTGTTTTAAACATTAACTTTATTTTTAAAATAACCGGTCAAGGTTCTCCTTTGTGGACCTTTCACCGTCACCTTGTGTCTTTTTCCTTTGCACACTCTTTCACACACAGACTGGTAAACAAACCAGTACTGGGGGGGGGGGTATAAGATTAAAACAGGGTTGTATCCAGAATACACAGGGCATAACAGCAAAATTATTGCCTCTGGGTGGACAAGAACTCATCTATACTGAACATAATCTCCTTTCTCCAGCCTTAGGGCCTCATTCACTGTAGAAGGGACACGCTGTATGTGTGGACAGAATGCCATTGCCATTACAGCACAACATGAACAGAGGATACAGAGAAGTCGGGTAGCATGAAAATGCCTAAAACCACACGGAGAAGGCTGTCAAACAGAAGGGGCGCGATGCACTCGCCATCTGTGGATCCATCCCTGTTTTACCCGTCTTCCCTGACACATATCCCACAAATGCTTCACCTCACCTAATCCGCACTTAAAAAACGTATAATTTAATTTTCAATAACAAAATAACATTTTGGTTCTCTTAAAATATACATGGAAAAACTGTTAATATATTAGGAAACAAACTACTTGGTACAAAAGTACAGTGTTATTATTTTCATACTATATTTTAGTGCTTTCAATAATTAGAAACATCATAGCTGATATGGAACTCAACTCCCAAATAACTGGTTTTGTATGATTAAAAAAAAATTTTTTTTACTCTTATGCTTGGAACTTTGAATAAAATAAATTTGAATAGAAATACTGAAAATACAGCAAAAATGCACACGTGAAAATAATTTTAAATTCTCACCTTGAGATAATAGCACTGTCCATAAATTAAACAACACATCTAGCTAATCTTGACCTATGGGAGCTAGTGAGATTTTCCAAGAGGTTGACCATAATCACGTCCCTAATCAATTACTTACATTGCTAGGTCACACAACACAATAATATCTATTTTGTTTAACTTTTTGCAAAACTAAATTATTAAGAAACAGAACTCTGCAACAGAGCTCACTAATGCTCACACCTAGCTGGATTTTCTAGAGAACTGAAAAACTTTGCCATGAAAGCAACAACCTTCCCTAGCCACTAATGATTTGCTGAACAGATATAAAATCACCTTACTTGCAGCTTAATCAACCCTTTAACTCTCAACAGTTTTCTTAGGTCACACTTCAGTTACACTCACCTACTATACCACAGCCCCCCACGGTAAAAAAAACAAAACAAATATAACAGTGTTTAAAGAACTGGCATAGATGTTATCACAACCTAAAACAAGAGGGAGCACATATTCAACTTACTAAAAGAACCAATTTGTTTCATATTTGGCAAGTTCAGGGTGATTCCACAATTTACAGCCATTCGCTTTCTGATGCCAACGTTACAATGATCCTTAATGGGAAATAAAGGCATTTAGCATTTAGCTCGTGGCCGGAGCCTCATTGCTTTTTGACCGGTGTGGGGGTCTGCGTCGTGCTCGTCCCACCACGACGCTTCTCTCTCCCCCCACACATTTTTTTTTTTGTTGTAAAAATAAAGTACCTGAAATCTGAAATGACCTGAAATTCCGGAGAGGAAAATAAAAAGAAAAAAAGGGTCTCTGGCTTTATATAAAAAATGTCAAAGGATAAAAATGAAAATAAAAAAAAAACAAATGAAATAAACAGGAAGCAAGCAGCTGGAGGTGCGGAGTCTTTTGAGAGGATCCATGGTGAGTGTCTGTAGGTGTTTCATGAGAGAAGCTGGGTTCAGTGCCAGAATGAGGCCGCTCTCCTTTGCTCACTTGACATACCATCTTCCCAAAGTCCCCTCGCGGGCAGGGCCGGGGACGGGGGGGCTTGCGTGTCCCCCTCCCTCGCACTCACTTAACGAGCGGCCCGCCCAGCCAGCTGAACTTGCAGGCAAACCATCGCCTGAGGGGACAAAAGTATTCGTAATGGAACTGCTCAAACTCGGGCGTCTGGCGGATGTCGCGCAGAAACGCCACGTCTAGGTCGGACTCGGTCAGGACGATGAGGAGGAGGAGCAGGACAAAGAGGAGTCCGACAGTCACGAGCAGCAGGCGGAGGACACTTAAAACAAACTTATTCACCTGTTCCGTCTCGCCTATGGAGGGAGCCCTGCTCGCCCAGGGGTTTAGAACTCTACCATCTGGCCCGAGCTCAAACACGTCCCCCACAGAGGGGGTGCCTGCCTCAGACTCCTTCTCCTCCTCGATGCTGCAGGGGGCGCCGTTGATCTGGCGTGACGAGGCCAGTTCCAGGCTGTGTTCCGCAGTGGGCGTGGGCAGCACGCTGTCGGACGGGCTGTAGGAGTCTTCGCCAATGACTGCCGACCCGTCGGCACCGTCCATCGCTAGCCCGCGAGCCCGCGGCACGAAGGAGTCGCCGTGCGACACCGAGCGCACTGGCGTGGAGTGGGCGCTGTCCCGCAGGGACTCCAAACCTTGAGAGGGAAAGAGGGGTGAGCCTGGGCCTCCGACATGGATCCACAGGAGGCTAATGCATGAATACGAAAACAATTCCCGAATCCAAATGGAGAGAGCTTTGGGGGCTGTGTGGAGGT
>JAODKN010000021.1:8612281-8622798 GCA_026774425.1 Petrocephalus zakoni | reverse complement strand
CCCCTTGGGCTTGGGCTAGCAACATAAAAAATGTCTGGGCTAAGAATCACTGGAGAATCTACCCCCCCCCCCCCCCCCTGCAGCTACTTATTATATTCAAACAGAAACCTCGGGATGACTTTTCATTGAAGATGCAATTTTGCCACAGGCACAGGAAAGGAAGGATCCACTGGAAATCAGACGTCAGACGCTACTTGTACTTCTGACCCTTGCCTTGTAATGAGTTTAAAGCAGTCAGTCAACTTTAATTATAACGACCCAGAAACTTGCATGTGCTCCATTGCCAAAACCTCACATCTATCTTTCCAAAAGCCCTGAAAAGCAAATGCTTAGTGTTCATGAGACCAAGCCTGTAGAAAAGGTTCTAGTAGGTTTTTGAGGTATACAAGGCTTCATTTCCAGAATAAATATTTAAATATTCTGAAACTGGTCCAATTTTTAAGCTCGCTCTCACTAAATGCTGATGTTTCTGAAATGGCTTTATAACACCTAAATGCTCTTGCCTTATATGAACCCCCAAACATTTTATCTCTGCCAGACGTCGAATTTCTATTCACGGAAAAACAAAGACTCTCTCTTACTCCCCATTCACTCACTCTCTCTCTTTTTGTTAAGAAAGTTTAGCAGACTATGAAAATGGGCCCAGAGGCTCAGAGCAATACTGGCCAGGTAATGTCAGTTCTTGAACTCCATCTTAAAAAACAGAATCCGTAACATATAGAGTGGGACAGAAAATGATTCTGCAGGTCCCATATATTTCCGAAAGACAGTAAAATGTCTTCATGTCTACACCAGGGTTTGAAGCCCACGCTTGCTAACTTAGCATTTTATTTACATCCGTAAATCCAACCAAGGCTCAGTCCACTCAAAGTTTAAATACAGACCAACCCCCTTATGTCCAAAGCATACCTTACCATAGTGCAGATCTGCACATTTTTTCTTAAGATCTCAAAATTTAGTAAATGGGTTAATAAAAGTTCTGTGCTAATATATTTTTTATCAGCTTCAATTTTCATTTTCATTAGTAGCTCTGATCAGAAATTAATTTTCCAAGTGGATGAGATATTCCTACAGGATGCCTGGATTTCTGCCCCATGTTTCTTATTTTGACATATTTTGTTTACCGTACTGCTGCCAAAACTTCACTTAGTAGCTAGACTCTGCTAGAGGTAAGATTTGTATTAGAAGCAATGCAGGAATAACTTGATATCTTAATACATTTTTATGGGAACATTGCGCCAGAATTTTTAAGTTTCATTTATATGTTATGTTTAAAAAAATTAAACTACTCATTTAACTACTCCATATTTACAATGCTCAAATAAAAATAATTTTTGATCCCATTTTTTAGTTTATTTTGTATAGCTGTACTGTGCTCCCCCTCCTCTCTGATTCTGCGCTAACCCCTGACTCCACCTCACATGTTCCATTCAGGCTTCGAGCTATCCCACCAGGCCTCACTCAAAACCTCTGCCCCAGCAGGTGTCTCAGCCTATGGGCCATGCAGGTCTTACAGACCAGGCCGGAAGAAAGGCCTGTGAATCAGAACCAAGACGGCACCAAGGAAGCAGGAGAACCTGGCTTACTTTTGTAATATCTGGAAATTGTTGGAAACTGATCAGCAATTTATATGTCCATGCAAATACTTTCTCAACGATACACTACAATACCGAAGACTACAGCAGTCTAGCAGCTGCTCACTGCATACAGGTATTTGCTGTGACCTCTGACCTTAGGACATGCTGGGCTTTGGTTCCTTACCTTGTGATTTCCTCTTTCAGGGCGGCCGGGTCTGGGGGGTAGAACTTCACACGCAAACACATGGTGAACGGGGGCTGGGCTGTGAGGGCGAAACTGGGTCAGTACTGGAGGAACATAGTAAGGCAGGTGTCTGAGCTGAGCTAAAACCACACTCTGCATCTCGGTCTCGCTGTCCGTGCAAATGAACGCGCCCCATGGCCGATACCCAGGAGCGAAACTCCACAATCCAATAACTAGTGGTACAGATGAATTCAAGAGGAAATGCTGTGCTTTGCAAACATTCTGCTCATCTGGGAGACAAAACGGCAAGTGATGCACCAGTCTTACAGGTCAGAAGTACAAAGACGCTCAGAGTACCAGTGCCCGGGCATACTTACATTTCATTTGCTTGGCGATGGACTTGGTGAACTCCAGCCAGTGCTGAAACAACAACACAAACCACATTGGTTCCAGACAAGCCTCAGTCCAGTTCCTGCTACGCTTGTCCCACAATTAGGTCTCCACTCCTGGCACTACCCAGGCAGATTACATGCAGGTTTCTCATGAATAAGTGATTGTTTATTGATTGAGGCAGTTAACTAATGCAGACATCTGTTTTTATAATGACTTTGTTAGTGGCCTGCTAGTGGAGTGCTAGAAATCCTGTGTATTAGTCAGAGCATCAGGAGCAGAACTGCAAGCTCCTGTTCACATTGATTTTTAATGAATGTCTTTCTCAAGTTTTCTGATTACCTCACGAGCCTCGCGAGAAACGATAAAGGGAGTATTAGCATTTCCTTACAAAGGGATTATGAATGGTTTATAATCAGGTTATTAATTAGGTTGTAACACTTCGTAAATCATTAGTAGACAATTATAAACAAGTTATAACAGTTTTATTTTTATTAATTAGTTAATACAATTTATAAGTGGAAAATGTTAGCCTTATTGTGGTACCATTTCAATTAATATGCTAATTACAATTTGTGTTAGGACTATCAGGTAAACCAGTGATCTCGAATATTCCATTATACCCAGGGGCACAGTAGGGACACAGATACCTAGGCAGTTTCAGGGGGGTCAGCATAAGGTGAAGGGGGCCCAGAATTTCTAGCCACACCCCCCGTACACACCTCCACAAGCAAACTCCCAGGGCCATACTGAAACAATAAAGCATAGTGTGTCTGTTCTACTGTTCTACTCCCCTTAATGTGAAAATCAAACTTGTTCCAAAAGCATTACAACCTCACATTTATGTAAATTGCTTCAATTGGATGGGGCCTCATGAGGAGATGGGGTTGGTGGGGGAGGGGGGGGGGCGTGGGTGTGAATGTGTTTTAAAAATAACATTTAAGTGGATGCTTGTAGAAAGGCTGCCAATGAGAAGGAGCCAGATGGACATAGGCCACGTGCTCCAGCGGCCTCTGGGACACAGGTACTGCCCCCTATGGGCCACTTCTGTCATAGCATCAAGCAGCAGAGGCTCCTGTGAGGACCACTGACAATCTGCAATCTGCAAAAGACATGATGGTAAGGGGGAGAGGGCTGTATGCTGAGGGGCTGGGCTGGGTCTCCTGACCAAAGACCAATGATGGTAAGGGGGAGAGGGCTGCAAGCTGAGGGGCTGGGTTGGGTCTCCTGACCAAAGACCATTGATGGTAAGGGGGAGAGGGCTGCATGCTGAGGAGCTGGGCTGGGTCTCCTGACCAAAGACCATTGATGGTAAGGGGGAGAGGGCTGCATGCTGAGGGGCTGGGCTGGGTCTCCTGACCAAAGACCAATGATGGTAAGGGGGAGAGGGCTGCATGCTGAGGGGCTGGGCTGGGTCTCCTGACCAAAGACCAATGATGGTAAGGGGGAGAGGGCTGCATGCTGAGGGGCTGGGCTGGATCTCCTGACCAAAGACCTTAAATGGAACTTCTACAGTGTCTAACCGAGACATCAGCAACATCGCAAAATCATTTAGTAACATAGTGCCGATTTCTGTATCAATCAGAAGAGCCAACATTGCTGATTGCATCAATTGACCATTATTTGAAATGGCAGAGAGACAAAAACAATGTTTCCAGCTAAGAAGTGAACATGAATCTATTCAACTGTATTTATTTTTCACCTCTATACATCTAATAAAACATTAAGAATTTTTAAAAAGGGGGGAATGCGGGAGTCATGTGTGGAAAATGATTCACGTCCTGGGGGGGGGGGGGTGTGTGACCCATTCTGAGTAAGCTGCACATTGTAAATCACAATCCTTCATCCGTCCTTCATACTGCATATAACCCACAGGCGTGTGAAAGGAGCACAGATCATCTCGTGCAAACCGCAGAAATGTCCATAAGACACATTTATTAATTTTTAATTTATTAATTTATTAATTTTTTTGATTTGTTTTCCAGGTTTCAGACTTAATCTGAGCCTCAGCAATTTTAACAACAAATACAAGTGAGATACTTTTGTAGTTTCCCACAAAACTTTTATAATATCTACATGAGCATCGTTTGTTCAGAGAACTGTAGTGCATTAAGGATATAGCATAAGGATGTATTTTAAATGATACGCCCGTTCACATCTTGTGACAAAGGGGAGACCACCTTGCTGAGATTATCGTCTAAAAACACAGATATCCTGCCATCAGAAGCAGCACAAGCCCCCCGTGCCAGCACCTGCCTGCCCCCACACAGAGACAAATCTTAACACTTGTACTATATAAATTTAGATTTTGTCATTTTGTCAAACTGACTCCTCTTCCGGGCCCTGGAGGATGGGCTCCCCCTTTGGGTCTAGTTCCTCCCTAGGCTTCCTCCTTCTACGGAGTTTTTCCTCACCACTTTTCCTCGCCTCTGGCTTGCTCACTGGGGGCTTTGGGCAGAGATAATGTAAAGCGCTTTGAGACAATGTAATGTTATGAAAAAGCGCTATACAAATAAGACTGAATTGAAATTGAACTGAATTTGATCTAAACGACATCCCGGAACGGCACCTCGGTATTTAACAGAGTAGCCCTAAGCATAACGTGGCGAGATAATCGGTTCTGCGCTGTGATGGTGTGTCTGATCGTGCCCGGAAAGCTGAGGTCCTCTCCCAGCGCACCCACAAAGAGCCCGGAGAAGCGGTGCCCCCGAAATGCACCACTGCTTTTCCTCTTAATGTGGCTGTTTAAGGGGAAAGGCAGAAGGAATAATTGGGAGGTGAGAGATAAACCGGTTAGCTGGGCACCGGTGACAGCAGTGGTGGAAGGGGGGGCCGCCCTGCAGAGGTTACAGCCGGATGCCGCACAGCTCTGACGAGAGTGGGGGGGGGGGGGCGGCGAGCCTCCATAAATCACCAGGCACAAATCTTCAGCTGGTCTCTGCCTGAGCTGGCAGGCGATCGCCTCCCAGTATCACAGTGTGGATTCTCCTAATAGCAACAACCTACGCTCACTGTACTGGGAGTTGCCCAGTCGAACCTGGCACAAGTATGACTAATCTGCTCAAGCACTGATGCAGTTCACAAAGCGAGGGGTACCTTTGAGAAATTAACCTCTATTTATCTTCCTTCATAGTATTTTTGTGTTCAGTTAAATGATTTTTAGTACTTGACCACAATTGCAATAAAGCACCTTCAGTCAATGACTAACATCCTGTTTTTATCGTGAAAACACTACGGATGCCGTCTCCCTGGCAACCCTTTTTGTTGACTCTCGTGAATAAATTTCATAGAGAAAGCGATTTTCCCCGCATCGCCTGGTCCGGAGAGGAAAGCTCACCCTCTGCTTGTCAGGGTCCACATATCTGATGCCAAAGTAGTCTTTCTCCAGGAGGTTCAGGTGGTGACAGATGAGGTCAAACAGGTACTGGCCTTTAGCATCTCGCTGTGATGGACATGAAAGCGAAAGGGAGAAAAAACAACAGCAGTTCAAATGCGTGTTATACAACGCAAACATGGGCTAAATGCCATTTCAACGCAGTGAAAAGATGGGACAAGAAAGCGATGGTGCCCTGGGAAAGCAGGAGAGCTGGCGCGAAACAGATTTGAACGGAATACACTAAAGCCGTGTTTCCCAACCCGGTCCTCAGGGACTCCCAGACAGTCCATGTTTTTGCTCCCTCCCAGCTCCTGGTAAAACGTGGACAGTCTGGGGGTCCACGTGGACCAGATTTGGAACTAGAACTAGAAGGTGTTTAAGGATTGAACAACATTTGCACAGTCTGCCTCCCAAGCTTGGGGAATATCTGAACTTTATCAAACATTAATGTGCAGGTATGACTGCCCTAAATGTCGTCCCCAGAAACTGCAGACACAGATTCCGGGCGAGGTAAAAAGATGGAATAAAGTAGCATGCAGATGGCAGATTCAGTTTTGCAATCCCCGGCTGAAGCTCTGCAGGCTGGCGGCTGGGCCTTCAGCCGAGAAAGAGTGTGGGGGGGAGGGGTCACAGAGGATACACTTTCCCAGCAAAGGAGTCTTCATTGACAGGCGAGAACCGTCAGGATTGATGCCATTGATTTGGTGGAGTCGGTTTTGGGTTTGGCAAGAAAGACACCACTTCATCCCTCTTGTTTTGGTACAAACACACACAAGGGAGTATTTATGTCTCTGAGGGGACTTCTACACTCTCAGTCAAATGCAATCAGCCACACCTACTCTCTGTAAAACAAAATCATTACAGAAGAAAAGGGACAACAAAGTTTGGTTCCTGAGTTTATACCTTATCTCAAAATGTACCCTCACAAACAGCAAAACCTAACACACCCGCACACACAAGCAATAAAAAAGCTACAATTCCCAGCACACAAAAGCCCTTTCTCTGTTTAATATGCAGAAGGCTACAGCACTGTTTCTCGATGCAAAAGGAGAGACTGTGCAGTGATCTATGAGAGTACTGCAGACTGCAGAAATACACTGAAAGGCAAAGGCCAGCCCAGGGCCCCCACCGAGACAGAGATCCCCCCAACAGCCATACGGGCCAACTGTATGAAGGACCGGCAATGCCCAGGCACTAAGGCAACAAGTGGCCCAACTTGGCACCTTTAACTGAAATATTTCAGTCGCATAGCTCCGGCTTGGTCACCCGAAAGGGCTTGCGCTTTCAACAAAAACAATTTGCAGGCTTCACAACGAACGCAGATAAGACGAAATGATTAATTACAAGCCATTGATTGAAACCCAGCTGGCATCTTAAACTTTATGGCCAGATTTCACATCTTCACGGGCACCTAATATTGCTGATAAGTTGTATTCACTGTGCAAGGGAAATGCTTTGAAAAGGTACACATTTAAAGTCACTTCTAAACAATGGAACCAAAGTGCTTGCAATATGAGCATCTCTCCATAAATCCCATTTACGCAACAAGCTTGAATCAATGACGGACTGAGTGATGGGCTTAATCACGGTGTTGCCCAAGTGCTGATATTTCTCTACCTTCATCAGAAGCATCGACAGTCTGTGCCAATCCACCTGGGGCACAAAAATTGAGTGGCAGACACTTAAACTAGTCCATTCATTTATACCGGTCAATGGACACAGCTGCACACAACCCAGTGTCAAACATGAGCCTGCTGTCAAGCATGGTGTCAAACATGGAGCTGTTTTCGCGAGGAAAACTCAGTCCTAATATCTTTTAGTGAAACAGGCGCAGGTGACACAGTGCACTTGCAAGAAGAACACGATTTGAGTACCTTGTAGACTTGAGTAACTGGACTAGCAATTGGTTACAATAGTAAGTTGCTAAGCAACAAAATGTACACTGATATCCGGCTACATAAGCAGGTATAGTGTATGACGTGTAAGATTAAAAAAAAAATCTGTCCTCTCTGGTTTATTGCATCTGGTGAACAAGAACCCATCTCACTGTGGTATTGCTTGGTGTTTCATTAGTGCAGATAGGAAGTAGACAGGAAGTAGAGTATGTTTAGCGTTTTTGCTTTACTGAAGGGAGGGAAGTTAGCTAAGACAGGCAAAATCTAGAACCAGGAACCCATTTTGGTGATGGTGAAGTTGGGGGGGGGGGCAGGGGGTTAAACATCTGCATTTTTTTTTTACTCAGCCATTTCTCATTTTTAAAAGCTAGCACACCAGAATCTGCTGCTGTCACGGCACCGCTGGAGTCCTGACGCTCAGCAGAGATGACAGGCGAAATCCATTAAGCACCACTGCCAGAGGCTCCAGAAGCCTCCGTCAAGACAGAGACGTCTGGCAGCTGGCATCACTGATTAAAACCCAGACCGACCCACTGGGCACAGGGTTACGGGAACCAGTGGACAGCCCAGAACACCTACAGACTCATTGCACAAAAAAAAGTTCACCAGTGGTGCAGTAGCATGAGTTTCGAAGTGTGTTGCTCTTCGATGCACACCTCTTCATATGATACACAACAGCCGCTCCTTTGCACAAACACACCTTCAGCTTCATCTTGGGCTTCCAAAGCAGTGGGTCTGTGCGTATTTACTAGACATATGTGCAGAGTTCATTTCTAATCCACTTGTCTGACACAAGCCAAGCATGGTATTACGTCAAAGTCTGACACTGGCTGGACGGATGGATGGATAAATCTGACTTAACATAATTCTCTCACATAAAGCGTTTAAGCCAGGAGGAATTCAAATGAGTGAGGGGACCGCCATTCATCAACAGCTCGACGACCACACTGATGGCCCTGACCAAGGAATGGCCCAAACCAAACCGAAGATGCTGGCAGCAGGAACAACAAGGATGAGCTCACTGCAGTAACAGCCCAGCACAGTGAATTAAACGACCAGGAAGAGCTCACTACAGAAGCAGTCCAGCACAGTGAATTAAGCAACCAGGAAAAGCTCACTGCAATAATAGCCCGGCACAGTGTATTAAGCAATCAGGAAGAGCTCACTGCAGTAACAGCACGGCAGACTGTATTAAGCAATCGGGAAGAGCTCACTGCAGTAACATTCCAGCACAGTGAATTAAGTGACTCGGAAGAGCTCACTACATTAACAGCCCAGAATAGTGAATTGAGCAATCAGGAAAAGCTCACTGCCGTAACATCCTAGAACAGTGAAGTGAGCAACCAGGAAAAGCTCACTGCATTAACAGCTCAGAGCAGTGAATTAAGCAATGAGGAAGAGCTCATTGTGGTAACAGCCCAGCAGAGTGTATTAAGCAACCAGGAAGAGCACACTGCAGTAACAACTCAGCATAGTGAATTATGCAACCAGGAATAGCTCACTGCAGTAACTGCCCAGCACAGTGAGTTAAGTGACCAGGAAGAGCTCACTGCATTAACTGCCCAGCACAGTGAATTAAGCAAAGCTCAACCAATGAGGTGACAAGAAAGTCCTTTGTTAATTACACACCTCCAACTCAAACTGGCCTTTTCGCCCAAATGGAGGGCCTTTCGATTTTCCTGCATTGTGCTTACAGTGCAGCCCTCATCTCCACACCCACTTAGTTCCTCCCACAGCAAATGGTTTAATAGAAGGGGAAACACAAACGCCCAGAGGAGAAAACTGTAATTAATCAAAGGGAGACTGGCAAATTGTTACTCCTGACTGCCTTGTAAATGGCCCCTTACACAAAGACACGAGTGCTGGAAAAATCCATCTGCTGCTGTGCTGGAGCTTATTAGGAGTCAGCGACGACATGGCTGGCTCGCATCCCTCTGCTCGTGAGGACTGAACTGAAAGCTAATATTATGGAGCTAACAAGTATGGATATATAAACACGTGCATGCACACACACACACACACAGACACAGACACACACACATTAATCTGCTGAGCATCACTTGCTCTGCTCAGCAATACCGTTCAGCACTGATAATCCACTTCAGGAGGATCGCACTGTGGCAGCATGAAGCCTAACGAATGCATTTGCCCAGTACCTCATTAAAGCACCCTCAGTGGTTGTGGGCAAAAGATTCAACCTTAACACACAGTGCAAAACGCTGAATCCTACAAATTACTCCAATTCTTTCGAGGAGAACTGTGGAAAAATATTAAGTATTATGGTGTTTTTTCAGAGAAAAACAAAAAACACTGTTTAGATATACCGCATTAGTTTGAACTGGCAACATTATCTCTGAACTGCCTGTGGTGTGAGAACATGCAATTTTAATGTTTTTTTTTGTAACAAAACACATAGATCAACTGTCCACTCCAAACCATTTATATAATAATTTTGCTTAAAATATTTTAATATCAGAATAAATACAAATTTCTATTGAATTTGACCGCCAGTATTTGTTTACAATTGTGTCATTTCCTGCTAGGGCAGTGAGAGAGAGAGGTTTTAGGGACAGCAGAGGAAAGATTTGACTCTGAATAGAATCTTTTGTTGTAAAAGGAGGGCATTAAACCCATTAAACTGACAGCATTTGTATTCCTGTTTGGGTTATTTTGAGTCTCTGATTTGAAAATTTGCTGAACACAAATATCGACATTGTTTTTGTTTGTTGCTTTTGCTATGTGGACGTTCCATGGCTGTTCAATAGATACAGTGGGTATTACGTGTCCATTCATGTCAAAAGTTGCATTTACCGCCACTAACATTTTATTACACAATAAGATATTAATATAATGGGACCGCGGGGCATTTCTCACTCCAAGATAAAACCTTTGTTCTGATTTAATGCCAAACCTCTGTAAGTCTACTGCTGATGTTGTCAGTTTCACCACTTCATGACTGATTAGTTCAACAGGAGTTATGTGTAGGGATCCTGATTGTGTGTGTGTGTGTGTGTACAGCAGGGGTCTCCAACTCCAGTCCTGGAGAGCTACTGTCCAGTAGGTTTTCTATTCCACCTGGCTTCTGATGAGCCACA
>JAODKN010000021.1:8585007-8597609 GCA_026774425.1 Petrocephalus zakoni | reverse complement strand
GAATGCTTCCTATCAGACAACGGAAGCCAGTGAATGCTTCCTATCAGACAACGGAAGCCAGTGAACGCTTCCTATCAGACAACGGAAGCCAGTGAACGCTTCCTATCAGACAACATAAGCCAGTGAATGCTTCCTATCAGACAACGGAAGCCAGAGAATGCTTCCTATCAGACAACAAAAGCCAATGAATGCTTCCTATCAGACAACGGAAGCCAGTGAATGTTAACAATGGCTGGTGGTATATTTTTTGGATCACAAACCAACACTGCAAGCCATGCGGTATCATTCCAAGGAGGATATGGGGACCTTACACGGCCTTGATGACTGAGGAGAACGACAGGAGGGCCAGTGGAAATAGCCACCCCCCCAGTACACTTCTGCCAATGTGTCCCAACAAGAGACAAGTTTCAGTCACCCAGAACATGGTAAGTCTGTGAACCATGACTACAGACAAATATCAAGCACAAATGGTTTCATTTAAAAATAAAGTGACATAATCGGTATTTATATACACAGGCAATGCCTGCATCTATACCGCAGAAATGCTTCACAGTTCAGTGTCAGGTTAAAGTGGTAGGAAATTCTGACGAGGCACCGAGAACCAAAGACCCCAGCGCTGAGGGAAGACCACTGTGGCAAAACTTGTTATTGTCCCTCCTTCAAAATAACAACAAGGTTCTGCAAAGCTGAAGATATTAGTGCTACTATGAAATCCCGCCAGCATGGCAGATGAACTCCGTTAACACTCTACACTGGGCACGCTAATTAAATCAATCTCAACCTGGACCTAAAATTTTCATGCTGGTCCAGGACTTTCATTATTGTTTTGTTATGAGGGAGAGAGACCAATGTTCATCCAAACGAGAGGAGAGCCATAGAGCAGAAAGCTCTGGAAGTGAAATTTAAATTGTCCTTTTAACTAGGGAAGAATTTAGAGCAAATAATTTTATATCATATATACATATAGAACCAGATTACAAAGCGTGATATGATTTCTTGTCCCATCAACCGAGAAAATCAATTTACTGCAACGTTTCCTCCCCCCAGGGAGGCCAAATAAGGCGCAATTTATTAGTAAAGACCTTCATAAGAGGAGCACACTCAGATTCTCCCACTTTCCTTGTTACGTGAGGGTCTGAAGGCTCATGTTTCATGAAAGAGGCACGCAAAAGCTTGGCCATCTGACTCATCTGCGTCACCAAGATGCATTACTTTACACAAAGTAACCTAAGATGTGAAAGTTACTGACCTGTAAGGAGGGGAGACGCAACTCTCCGGGGAAGAGTCGGGGGAAAAAGGGGACGTACTGAAAAAGGAGAAGGAAAAGCTAGGCCCTTTCAGCAGGGGGGGTCTCGGTACTAAGGCGTATTGTGTAGCGAGGCAGGTGGCCTGGTTGTCAAGGACTTGGGTGTGAAGGATTATATTCGGATCCCTTCTGCTGCACGCAGTAAGCAGCTGAACATGTACAACTGATTCTGAAGCCGAATCCCTGCTATGACTGACGGACTGATAGTTCGATTGTGTTAAAAATGTGAAATGGAGACATGCACGCTTTACTCTTTGAACCAGGCCTGCACTGAACTACCCTGTATTTTATAGCACAGAAATCCTACAGTCGACAAGGACAAACAAGCAAGCCCTAAATATAATGACTGCACACTGACTGCTTCATGTCCTGCAAATTCACTATTGCTTTTAATACGTCACCCAGCACGTGCTAAATGAAATGAGCCATCATATTGGGCATTCCAGCCCCGCCCAACTACAGTAAAGCCAATCAAACACGAACCTGAGCAGGGCTCCACCTTGCTCGTGACCATATATGAACATGGGCTCATGGTCGCTGTTGTAGCCCTTGAGTCACTGCATGGTCATGATGATGCCGTGTTAAATAATCCAAAGTAGTACCAGAGGAGCCCAGATGCAATGGAATTTGCCATTATTTCTATGGTAATTCGGTGAACAGGCCTACCACACTAAATATACTGCTCTGAGGACATTGGCTGCGTTCCTTTGTTTATAATGGATGTATTTAAAATATATGGAAAATCTAGCATTGTTACAAAGAGAGGGGAAAGGTTTACAATAATAAACAGCCATATCCCCCAGTTTACCCTAAAAGACAAACTATTACAGAATATTACCAACGCAGTACACATAATGCAGCAGAACTAAACCCTCCCCCAAGGCACATAAATTGAATAAGTCTATTCTCCAGTGCAAGGAGTAATTTATGAATTCCCAGAATGCCCTTTGTTAATAGGGCAAAAGCATGTTATCTCGAGTGGAGACTGCATTTTAGGGGCTAAAGAGAAAATGGAGTATTCTATTAGATTGGGAACTTATTTAAAGTGCAACTTAATCAGAGGTAATTTCACTGCCCTTAGGTCACTGTTGTCAGAGCAGTTTTAAATTCTAACCACCCCCCCTAACAAAGAGGAGCTCAGGTTTTTTAGAATGAAAAGCTTTTTGGTACTTCTACTGAGTGTTTGAAAGGGCTATTTTGGCATTAAATTGTTGGGGGGGGGGGGACAGTTATTTGGAGACAAGTATTGGGAGAAGCATGATGACCACAGACAAATATTACGTACATCAATGGTTTCATTTGAAAATTAAGTGACATCATAGGTATTTATATGCACAGGTACAGCCTGCATCTACACCACTGAACTGCTCCACAGTTCAGGCTCAGGTTAAGGCTGTAGGAAATTTTGACAATGCACCTGAAAAGGAGGGAGATTCTGTAGTGCAGAGTAGATTGCTATTAAAAAGACAATTAATGGTGCAGCCCTGTTTCACAGTAGATAAGAAATGCGATAAGCAGACAATGCAGATGGAGGGATATTTTTGGGGATGCAGAAACTTCAGTCAATATTTTCATGCATGAAAGATAAAACAGTGGACTGTGGCCTAACCACCCATTCAGCACTTGGTGATGCACAAATGATATGGCCGTTCATCGCTGCTGCAGAAGCTCTTTGCTTTGCACAAAATTCTAAATGGCTAGAATTTAAATTTAATCAAGCATAAGGACTAAGGAGTCATTGCGGCCTATAGGAGATACGCCAACACTGCAGTCGGTATCTGATTCTTCTCTGGACTTATTGTGGAGCAAACCTCAATCCAAACATTAATTTCTGCGAGACCGGGCAAAGCATCATGGAAAGTCTCACACCTGCTCCGAGCCAGCCTCTCGCGTCTTTGTCCCTCTGATGCTCTCATCTCTTTGCATAACAACAATGATTTCCTTAAAGACACAATGACATGTGACAGGCCTGACACTGGGAGCAGAAGCTGACAATGTAATCGGAGAAAGCCATGCAGTACAAAACAATCATCCATTTGTTCTGTATTAAAACATGTCTGCCACGCTCTCCGCTTTCAGATCGTAACAATATGCATCCATAATTGGCCATCTAAGATCTTCAGTACCTTTATTATCCCTTAATGCCTCTTCAAAGCTCGGCTGAGCTGCATTAACCCCAACATCCTTATGACCTTCCTGTGGAAGCAGAGGCTACACTGGAGTTCGCTTGGATCCATCATAGCTAACATTCTAGGTGTAGCACCCAAAATTGCCATTTCAGGCCGATGCCTGAGTGCTTAGGGCTCTGTGGCCACGGAGACCTTCCTCACCGGTCCGGATCCCACACTACAGCTGTGACGCCCAACCCTGAGAGGTACCCAGTGTTTGGACACAGCATCTCCAGCATTAAGGGGGAGGGGTACACTGCTGCAGCATAGTTGAAACAGGACAACTGGAGATGGTGTACACACCATAGTAAAAGGTCACTAACTAACTGGACAGTCACATCCTTAGGGCAGCTATTCAGCAGAAGATTCATTTGGGCATTCCAAATTAATCAAAAAAATAAACATTAGGGATCCAGGAACTACACTGCTTTGACCCCTAATAAAATGTCAAACAACAAGGATCACAGGAAAGATAATTGAAATAAAAGCACTAAGTTAAACGTTCAAATCAGAGGATCCACTACAGTAGTAATACAGATTGTCCCCATAACAACCCAAGGGACTTACAATGACTCACACATATGACTGAAGATTAAAAAAAAAACACACACAGACAATATATGCAAATGTATGCAAATTTCAGGCGGCTGTACACCCAGCAGTGCTACGCCACCAAGGCACGCTGTGCAATAGCTGCTGCAGGAGAGTACTGTACAGTGTGGCAGCGTGACCATCCCAGCCTCACACACACCTCCCAGTCTCATACTCACACATCCAAGTCTGTGCGATTATCGTATTCTGACGTACGCCCATTTCCACGTACAACCTGTCTCCCGGAACAGAATCCATTCAGAATTTGGAGACAGTCTGTAATAGTGATACTGATATTTTCTTCATCCTTATCGGAATATGTATTATGATACGTATCAAGAATAGTACATGCAATAAGAATAGTTTTTACACATGCCATCTTGCTCTCCAGAGGACACACAGACATATATACAGGTAAGAGCATGTTTTGGGTCAGAGCACAGGGTCAGCCAGCACCTAGAGCCCCTGGATTGACTGGGGTTAAGCACCATGCGGTACAACCCAGCAATGACATAACACTGCCGGCCACAGGATTTAAACCAATGACCTTCCGGTCACGGGCTTAACTGGCAGAGCCACACACCTCTCAGGGTCAAGATAACACAGAGCAAATTATTCTAGGAGACACTTTTCCTCTGAGAGCACAAAAAAACGAAAAGGACGGTTTTATCAGGGATGCCCTCCGTAACCTTGGCCTAGCCGGCTATCCCATGAGGTCGGCTCTGAACCGAGCTCCCCAAGCAGCTGAGTATCTACGCTGGAAAATGATATTCTTATTCATACCCAGAGTATTCTGCGCCAAAAACAATGGGCCCCTCGAATGGCTGGAGTTTTTTGTCTTTTCAACACTGTGCCCTCTGTGCAAACTGCCTTGGGATATTTGCGTGGAGTCCTTAAATCGGAAGAGACAAGGCAGCCCAGGGGAAACGTGACGCGATTTGTCACCTGCTGCACAACATTAGGTCTTCGCCCAATCACCAGTCGGTTCAGCTTATCACCCAATAAAAACAGGCAGCAAAATCTCTTAATATGGGGACCCTCAAAAGTTCAGTCCCATAATCCTGTTTCATAACGAGTCAGGGAAATGACTACCTTCTTTGCTGAAGCCTTGGCTATGGAAATATTTTAAGATATAGGTCATGGTACGGCTGTCTGGTGTAGTGCTTCTCGGCCCGGTCCTCAGGGAGCTCCACCTTTACTCCCTCCAATTTCCCAGCACACCTGAACAATCAAAAACAAACCTTAAGAACACTGAATACCTAGTACAGGTGCGTCGCCAGCTGGGAGGGAGCAAAGACGTGTGCTGCCTGGGAGTGACCCAGTGATGGGGCTGAGAAACACTGTCTAGCGCGACCACTTCCGCTGCCTGCAGCCAGGAGTTTCAAAGGCCACGCCCCCCACATGTGCTGGCACTGACTGGCCAGATGGTGACCAGCGCTGGCTGTCTCCCTGGCGACAAACATTTGCCACGAATGGATTCCAGCGGTCTATGAAACGAGCGACGGCACCCCTCGGCTGGGGCAAAGGGCTGCAAGTTTGTGAGGAGCTCCCTCAGCCAGGAGCATGATGGGACAGATGGGACAGAGGTCACGGGCCAGATGAGGACGGAACACGCTCTCCTGCTCACGCTGGGTAACAGCCAAGGATAAAAACGCCAGTGTCATTTTCAGTTACACAAAACCTCCATATCGTGTGGCATCATTTGCTACAATTTGCGACAGGCAAAAACAGCCATGCTTCAGTAAAAAGCGTCAACGATCCAGAACTGCTAAGATATATGTCCAGCCTCTGAGGCTGCTTTATTTATCCAATGTGACCTTCAAAACCGCATCAGTGGCTCCTACTGTCTAGTACAACAACAGTACTGGAGCACTAACCTCTTACATTCATTTGGATTGGAGGAGACTGTAGTCTTAGTCCAAATCCTTACTTGACTGAGTTTCAGGTTGCAGTTTATACAGGAGGGAAGATGCACACCACCAGTCTGGAGCTGACGGGCTGCTTTTATCAGGCTAAGGATATGGGCTTCAAGCCCATAACCAGAACAGCAAGATGGAACAGTCAGAAGAACACTAACATGATCAGACCCCCTCCCCCCGATTTCTTCGATGGCGCAGATGTCGGTTGTCGAGGAAAATGGGGGTGACGACAGTAAAAATAGCAACCGAGTGGTCCCTTTTAGGAAAGGAATCTTGGGGGGGTCAGAGCGCAGGGTCAGCCAGCCAGCCTGTAGCACCTCTGGAGCTGGGGTTAAGTGCCTTGCTCAAGGGCCCAAAGGCAACATCTATCTGCCAGCTGTGGGATTTGAACCACTGACCCTCCAATCACAGGCACAGAGTCCTGCACCAGCGAGCCACACACTGCCCGCGCCCCCATCACAGCATCCTTCTCCCTCCATGCCTTCCTTGCTTCCTTCCTTCCTTCTGGTGCTTTGCTTCAGAGAGGAGCACGTCTTCATAACACCGCCTTGGTTCTGTGCCATTAAACACACTGGCCGCAGCTGCCTCTAAGATGAGCACATGTGCTTTTATTAAGATTCCAAAAAAATACAGAAAAATTTAATTTCACAAAAAATTATTTTAATTAATGAAGTTGCAGAAAATGAAACGGATTAAAAGGTCAGAGTGGTGGAAAAGAATTAAAAGCAAAGACATTATATTAACTGTTTACAGTATCTAGAGAGGCACCTAATTTAAAACTTCAGCAAACTGTCCCTTACGGACATCTGGCTTATGTAAATTAAAGGCAGGGAGCAAAGTGGTCCAGGGGGCAAACAGTGATAAGTAACATGAATGCCCCAGGGATTTGTGCTAGAAGACATGCTGACTGAATCCCTCATTCTTAATGTCTGCTGCGCCCGATGGCAGAACATGACAGATCAGCTGATGCCGCATGGTACAGGGCAGGTCCTAGTGCCAGTCATGTATAAAACCTACATAGCTGGTACATCAAAGTGCTCCCATGTCATCTAGGTATCATCAAATTCATCATCGGATGAGTAAGCCTGCCAAGAGCTGCAACAGCATAGGGGAGTCATTCCGAGGGCACAAGCAGGCCCACTGAGAGAGGAGAAGCCAATCACAGCTTAGACAGCATCCGAGCCAATGGGAGCGGCCGCTGCCTGCGGAGAAAGCCATTTAATTGGTCAGGGCGCTTCATTAAAAGCATTTTAAAAGCTGATCTCATAATAGACTAAATGCTCTCTAAACTCCCAACATAGAGAAAGACAGCAAAATAGACATTACAGTTATAAAATTGGCATTTCAATTTAGAACCTTTTTGGTTTGAATTTCTGGGGCAACTTACCGATTTCCCCAAGAGAAGCACAATGACAATGACTGTGCTGGCATTCAGCTCCATTTGCAACAAGGACATCATCGCTGCAGCAATGACAGGTCATTAAGAGAATCGTGCCCTTTCATGGCCACCACCAAGCAACAACAGCCAGGCTGCGTATGACTGTCAAGTCACAAGGCCACACCCATGGCAGAGGCCACGCCCCCCCACCACTGCACCCATTCCCCAGCACACACACATCACATACTTTTACATTTACAGTTATTAAGTTGTGTTCAAATGAGTATCACCAGTCCCTGGATCAATTGCAGTTAAGGGCCTTGCTCAAGAATCCAATGGTGACATCACTGCCAGCCATGCGATGTGAACTAGCAATGTTCCGATCACAGTCCTTACATGCAGAGTCACACACCCACCAAATCAAGACCGCACACCTCCCAGAAGTTAAAAGGGCCTCAGGTATGCAGGTGGGCTGATGTGTGGTCCCCTACAGAACAGGCCCGTCATATTGCCCCATTTACCAGGGGGCCCACATGCCACCTCAACAGGGGCAGCTGCTCATGCAGGTGTGTCTTAGTCCATCCCCCACAACCTCAACTCCCAAATACTCCCCCCACCCTCCGCCACGATAGTCTAAATCTGGACACGTTACCATACATCTCTCTGGTCCAGCCTAAAGCAGGAGGGCTGAACCACAGAGATGAGGCCTTACATGCTGCCCGCTCTCGGGCCACACAGCGGTGCTTCAGATGCACAATGAACACATCCATATTTACATACACGATTGTGCTAACCACATGATCCCCGGGCACCATCCACCCATCCATCCATCCTCCGCAGCCATTTATCCAGTACACGGTCACAGTGAACTAGTGGCGTCCAATCACAGGGTGACTCCACCCAAAGGTCCTTGACACTGATAAAATTCTATGTATTTTTAACATGTAAATTATTATATGAATTCTGAGGGTCTGTCAATAATCTACATGAGAAGATACGCAAAGTGCCTCAGTGATGCTAAGCGTAACCAGGCTCGGAGGCAGAACTATCATCTCGAGCAGGGTGTCGCAGGGTGTCGCTTTGGTGTAAGGTGGGCTGAATCCCTGTCATACACTAAGACAGATCGCACCGCAGTATCCAGCTGATTATCAGGAGGCCATCCAAAGTACCCAGAATCTCTCATACTGAGATTAACCAAAGCAATTTAAGTTTATAAGGAGTGTACAACATTTTAGGGACAAATCACTTATTCTTAAAATGCTGCTATTTTTCAGGAAATATAAGCAGGGTTTTAACGTGGTATTACTCAGAGAAGATAATCATCCTGAAAGTTAAACACTTAAGCTAACATTATCTTCATAAGCAGCCACATAAAAATTGAGCACCGGAGTGGATCCCTCATAAAATGCTCTGCGTAAAAACCTTTTCTATAAAGAAAACAGTTCTTCATTGCAGGCATTCATGAACAGGAGACATTCACTGATGGCTCTGCACTTTTCATCAAAAAGCAACAATGAAAATACGGAGGATTGTTTACTTGCAGGAAACCAGCAGATTTCTCCAGGAAAAAAAAGCACATTCTCAGCGAGTTCTCCTCTTCACCTCTGCCGGGATACAGCTAATCTGACTTTCATAATTAGGACTGAGGATCCCATGCTGTAAGCTGCCTGAAAAGACGACAGAACCGGGCCGGGAAAGCTGGAGTCTGTCAGCTGAATACCTGCCTGAGACTCAGAACAGGTAAAAGCGATGGAAGCGTTTCAGCACCGCCTCAAATGTGAACACGAGCGCGGCTCTCAGATCTGAACCCCCCCCCCCCCCTGCTGCCTCACACCTGCCATATTAGCAAACAAATCCGCTAATTGGTTAATACCCTATATGTGTTACATTTTGCACATTAAATGTATTATATTTACATCTGAGTTTACTTAAGGTGAGTTGCCGATTGTGGACATTCCTGCTTGTCCACTTGAAGGACCTCACACACTCTGAGACTCCACTGACTGAAAATTCAGCGCATTACTAAGTAATTCGAAGCACTCTGCCGCCCAACACACATGCTCCTTAAAAACCGTCCATCCTTATTAAAATTGAACACCATCTGTCCGCATCAATATTAACTGGCCACATCACGGTTTCTGCTCCCTTTTGCACGCAACAGGAATGGAATGGAGAGACAAAGACGATGGCCCAGTTCTAACCGCCATTTCGTCTGGAAATGAGGCTGGGCCCGCTGACGCAGGTCCTAGGCCTGTCGGCTCTGCCCACGGGACGCTTGACCTGGCCTGGCCCAGCCCAGCCTTGGGAAGTTGGCACCTGGAAGAGCCCAAGGTCCCAGGTAAGCAATGCCTTGCAACCTCTTGCAAAAAGAGCTGTAATAGGTTTTGAAATCACTGTCATCTAAATAACATGAATAATTCACTACATGCTTCGGATACCTCCCAGTACCACAAGCACTGGCTCACATTGCAGAGAAAGGGGCAGAAGACAGAGAGAAGGTGAAAACAACAGCTCGTGATGTCACTTCCCCTTCCTGTCCGGGCTTCTCTTCAGCCCCACACTGTGCCAGTGCCTTCATGTAGTGCATGCAGCTAATTACGCCATGCGACTGTGTGTAAAAACGGCAAATTTAAATAAGTGATCAGAAAGGCCTTGTGCACTCTTGGACTCCGGAACTTTGGTTTAGGCCAGGGGTAGGGAACCAGATCCATGGAGAGCCGGTGTGGATGCGGGCTTTTGGGATGACTTTTGAATCAGTCAATATGACTGGGTCCTCAGGACAGGAGCTGACAACCAATGCTTTATTATTGGCTGATTGAGAGGTCATCCCACACTGGCTCACCATGGATCAGGTTCCCTACCCCTGGTTTAGGCCTAGGAGCTAACAGGTCCTGGGTCACCAGCACCTGCAGTTCAAGATCATGACAGCAAGGGGAGCAAGTCAGCTTGACCATTTGAGACCTCAGGTAACTGGACTGCCATCCTGTCTGTCATGTATTCAGTCCCACACCCTAAGCTGCTCCTCCAGTCCGCCCTGCTTATCACTCTGACCAGGGGAAGCTGTAAGATGGACAGATTATGCTGCGTTGGGTAATTCTGAGCGGTGGATGTCTTGTGGTGACCTCTGCGCTTGCTATAAAAATGGTGATCCCCCCCACCTTAACAAAAGTAATGCACATGAGCTAGATGAAAATGACAAATCAGATGTGACAAAAGACTGTGAGAATGGGCCCGGACTTCCTGTTACTCATTGTCAACACCTTCATCCTTCATGAACAAACAAGACCCATAAGGAAGAGGGCTTGTGGGGCCCATAGCAGGGAGACTGTGGAAGACCTGGGAGTCCTCCGGGAGGGACGGACTGCACAAGCCAATGTCGGGAAGCGCAGCGGTAGCACATCGAGCATATAAGCAACGCTGAACCGCTGACCATAAATGTACCTGCAAATGTTACCTCCCAAATGGTGAATGAGACTAAAACAGCTATCAGGATAGGAGAAGCTGTGATGCTCATGTGAAACAAAGGGAGCAGGGTTAGACAGAGATCTCTGAGTGCTCCTCACACTGATCTTAGCCGGTCCTCAAATACGTGCATGGCAGGACTGAATGGACAGAAAACTGAGGGCCATTGCATTATTCTTTTGTATTGTACATTACAGCCATCCTTACCCATTACAGCTAGTCTAAAGCAAGGCTCTGAAACTCTCTTGACAAAGTTTACTCCTGGAAAATTAGCTGTCCACCTTCCCACCTCGCCACAGTTCGGATTCTCACAGAACCGAGCTTGACGTGAAATGATCTCTTTAAGCGGGCGAATGCTAACTTAAGCAATAAGACAGTGAAAAGTCTCATTAAAGGCACTGCGACAAAGCCCGAGTGCTGCAGGAGAGAATAATGCGGGAACAGCAGAGACCTTCCCAGTAAACTAACGGAAGCAGCGTCGCCACGCACCATAGCCCCCCCGTCGCCGCCAGGCACCGCAGCTGCGGATTCTCCAGCTGGGGGCGTCTGCAATTGCTCTTCCTGAGACTCACTGCAGAAATGCCGGCGATCGGTTATCTTGTTACGATTATCGATAACGAGAAAAGCAGGGGCAGCATTTGCGAAGCTGCGAGTCCAAAAAGGGATGTGAAAATGCACCGCACTGTCATTCCCGGGCACTGGATTCCTTCCGAGCTGCACTGTGTCATTGTGGAGTGTACGGAAAGCCTCCTTCAGCATTGTGCTGTATATTATTATGAAACAGAGGTGCTGAAGTGCCTGTGATGGGGGGCGGGGGGGGGGGTATTGAGCCGCCCTCACGGCTGAACTCCCAGTTGGGACGGACGTCCTCGTTATCACCACCTTGGCTCCCCCTTACCTGCCAAGGCCTTCAAGGACTCAAGGTGGGAATGGATCCCGGAATGGCTCTGTGTCCCACCGGTACTGACACCGTCATTTTCTAGACGCGCCACTTTTTCATTGCGGTAGACCTCCGTGCTCGGTGATGGTGCTTTTTCTCATAGTGAAATTTGAACTTCTGCACGAGGCTTGACTTCATTAATCATGGCTGGTGGTTTGGCAGTCGTGCGCGCTTCTCAGTGAGCGATTCGACGTCATCTGAACCCCTAATCCCCTTACCTCACGTGATAAAGAGGAGAATTCGCAACTGGGAAATAGCAGAGGACTCCATCTGTGAAATGAACACAAGCCAGCCACCTAATAACTCTGAACTATGACATCAAAACATGATGTATAAGAGTGTGGTCTTGTCAGGGTTGGTCTGTTGTAGTACCCTTAAAACCTTCTACTATATAAATGGGTAAAGACTTAATTATCTTTGCACAAAAGCATCTGCTAAGGACATTAATGTTAATGTGTTTGCTTCAAAAGGCTTCACTGAACAAACTCACTGCTTATTTCATTCAAAAGTCAACAGCCATTGTATTCAAAACAAAATATCTCCATATATGCTAATGAGTGTCTCATTACACACTGCCAATATCGAAATACCAACGCAGCACACAAAAATAGAACGTAATCGTAGGAAGGATGAATAAAGCAGGTGATTGCTATGCTTAAGAACAGAAATGGATGGCAGCGCTCAGCCTGGACCTCTGCGTGAGGACCCCAGCCTGCAGGCGGCTCTCCCACCACCCAGGAGAAGCCAGGGAGTAAGGAGAACCTGGACCTCTGCGTGAGGACCCCAGCCTGCAGGCGGCTCTCCCACCACCCAGGAGAAGCCAGGGAGTAAGGAGAAC
>JAODKN010000021.1:8564564-8584794 GCA_026774425.1 Petrocephalus zakoni | reverse complement strand
GTGAGGACCCCAGCCTGCAGGCGGCTCTCCCACCACCCAGGAGAAGCCAGGGAGTAAGGAGAACCTGGACCTCTGTGTGAGGACCCCAGCCTGCAGGCGGCTCTCCCACCACCCAGGAGAAGCCAGGGAGTAAGGAGAACCTGGACCTCTGTGTGAGGACCCCAGCCTGCAGGCGGCTCTCCCACCACCCAGGCGAGGAGAGGAGAACACCTCGCTTCCCCGGGACATCCTGTCAGGGAGCCCCGCATTCTCAGAGGCCGGCAGACCGCTGCCAGACAATGTACCAGTCAGCTGTTCCGGTACAAGGCTAATGGGGCTCCAATGTTACCCCTGTGAAGGCCCCAGCAGTGCAGCGCCCCCCCCATTCATCACTGTGCTGCTACAATGGCCCTCCCACGGAGCAAATCGACAGCCCAGAGCAATGTCACGGCTGCTCTCAGGCTTATTATCACAACACTCTCATCCAATCGGCAACGGCTCACCATTTAGGGAGATCGTGCACTACCGTGCATAGTGGCAGGCGCGCCCCTTCGGCCTTTTCGCTGTCTGTGGTCAGCTCCACCCAAAAGGAGCAAGGGAGGTAAGCCGCAGGTTGTGGGTTAAATGAGAGAGGGAGAGATGTGTGCAGCGTGCAGGCCTTATGCTGGGCAGGAGTGGTGACAGGAGCCTCCGTGTTCATGGCATTTGTCCTCTGCTCGGCTTCTCAGCAGGAATCCACATGCACAGGACTTGTCGTCCCATATGTAGGCCTAGCACTAGGCAAAGGTCCCATTCCTGAGGCCGAAATGACAGTATTTTCTGTTCGTCCCTCACTCCTCAGTTTGGCAAACTCAAATAAAGTAGCCATTACTTTGGAAATAATAACGCGTCCACTTTCCATCCAGCCCTCCATCATTAGTCCCGCCCGAAGAAAGTCTGACACCCTGCTTATCCTATCACAATCCATCAAACGATCGTGCCGTTTCTATGAATGCGGCGGAACCGGATAATGCGTGAGGAAAATTGCAGAGTAATTAGCTCTGTGCGATTCTAGGCTGGAACAGCCGTCCCGTTCTGGTTGAGGCTCTCCCAGCATAAACAGACTTAATTTCCTCTGAAACACACAGGGATATGGCGCAGTAAGCGAAGAAATTCAGACTGCAGAAGCACACAAAATCACTGACGGGATACAGGTCACAAATAAATCTCCTTAAAGGATAATGTCCTCTAAAATTAGTTTTGTTAATCCCAGCAAAGCTTCTGATTATGGAAGTTCTCCGAGTGGTACTGGAAGATATCATAGGTAGACCATGCTTTTGACAGCTTTTGAAACACTGATATGTGAGAACTCTGTGATGTACAGAACCGATACTCCAGGCAAGAGGACTAAACCGGATTTAAAAGTAGCTTCAGCATAACTGCACTGGCCAAAACCAGATGGACTGGACCAGTCAATCCTGGGATTTATGGGAGTTGGGGGGCACATTCAAAGCTAAAGTGATTTCCTGGACTAAGCCTGCTAAATCAGACCATCAGCTTTGTCTCAAGAGTTCTAAATGTGGGTCTACAAGGCAGCACACATCAAACAAAACATCTCGTTCTGTCCCAGGAATAAGAAAGGCCCGTTCTTACCCTTATGTTTATGAGCAGAAGTGACAGGGTGACGCAGACAAAAGGAGCGCGGGCTGGCGCGTTAGTCAGCAGTGACACCGCGGAGGCGCCGCGAGACAGCGCGCCTTTGGAGGGACCCCGCGGCTCCGGGAGCGACAGCGGGAGCGAGGACAGCGTGTGGGACGGCCGTCATGGCCCCTTCCCTCAGAAGACAGCGTGGGAACAGGCGTGTGAACGGGGAACGGCAGCACAGTCACGGCGGGGCGGCAGCGCGGTCCAGGTACGGCCCACGCCTTCCGCAGTCCATCATGCTGGCGGCCTTTCCCAGAGCCCCCGCCAATTCACCCACCCCATCCCAGTGTCCATCTCGCCGCCATCCTGCCCTCACCCAGTGACCTGCAGCGATGCAGCCACCTTCAGGTCTCCCAACCCAGAACGGAGGAAAACACCTGCATGGTTACCTACTGCCAGCAGCTGCTGTACAGAAAGACGCTGGTAACGGCCAAGGCCTGTCCATGGGTGGTGCCCAGCCCTGGCTTCACAGCACCCCATCTCCCGGCACCGCTACACAGAATCAGCCGACACACCCGCTATCCAGCTATACCCAATGCAAAGACTCTCTTAAAGGGGTAATGGTTGAGATTTTTAAGGTAGGGAGCATAACAGGAACTATAATTCATACAGAGGGGGCAACCTTATAATTAGCCAATGATATATTTTGAATCACTGAATGACAGGGGAGGTGTTAATATGGGGGCCAATCAGCTTTCAGCGCCCCTATGGCCCCACCCTCCCACACACACCCCCACTCTCTTATTGTACAGATTTCATTCTTAAGCATAAGCCAAGGTCCTCACCATGCCAGCACTGACTTGGACGGGAGCCTACTAGCTCTCCCTGAAGCATGTGCAGCTATGGTGCGCAAACACAGACCACACACAGGCAGAACGACACGCAGCTATATGGGGCAGCTGGCGCACGTGTGGACATTCCATCATGGGGCAGGCGGCTGGCCGTCCCGCAGATATGCCCACACGGGTCTGCATCTCACCTTCCCCCAGGCCACGGGGAAAATTAGGCCAGACACTGTCTCCAGGGCTGTGAGCGTCGTCTCTACGCTCCTGGGGGAATGTCAAAGTCACCGTGACCCGCAGCAGCTTGGGGGGGGGGCTTCGTCCTATCTGCTACTCTCACACCCCACCAGAAGGTCTCCTGACTCGCTCCTCCATACTCATTTCTGAACTGGGCTTTGGCCCAGAAAACCATCCCATGCAGAACCACTTGGCAAGCTTGGCTGGGCCTCCTCCACCCACGCTTCCGAAACAGCCGCCCCAGAGAGCAACGTCCCCTCCGAACTCCACGCGGCACGAGCCCACCGGCCTCCAGCACTGAGCCGTCTCGCTGGATTTCATGCCACGCTGACAGCGGGCTCTGTCGAACACGACTGCGGCGGGCACGGGCAGGACACCTCGGCGCAACATGTCTCTGAAGGCAGTAATAACAAGGCAGATTCATTAGATGCGTAGGCCGGAACACGTGTCGCCGTCGCGGCTCTCCGGGGAAATGGGCTAGACAGGCATCTTTGCCGAGCGCTTCTCGAAAACTGACACACTTGCACGACCGCTGTGATTTACAGTGCGCTGCTATTTACACTTAAGCCGTCAATCAAGGTCGACTTGGTGAGCCTAACTCGCGCTGTTGCGCAGAAGCCTTCGTTAAACCGATCTCTTGCCGCCTGGCTCCGAAGGGGTCAATACACAGTAACAGCGACAGGGAGGGAATGATGAAACAAGCTGTTGCCATGGAAACGGGAAGCACCGCAGCATCGCATAAAACCAAGGACGGGAGAATGTCATTGTCATAGGCTTCCGTTTCCCCCTCTATGACTGCCATTAACTTTCTCCTTACACTTTGACTTTAAATGGACTCGTAGACTCAGCCCTCAAGTCAGTTCTTTCATTTATAGGATTTTTATATCTAGGAGTGTTTTGGTAAATATTTCATTTTTCCCATAAGTACATTTTTAGCAGGGTTGCAACGGCAACAGTGTTACAAAAATTACAGGAAACTGTCACAATTTTAAGAATTAAATCTGAATGAATGTGCATTGTGTATTTCGCGTTAATAATACATTTTCAGCATATTTGAGTGTCAGAGATATTAAAATGTGATGCCATTTAACCGCATCAAATACAACATATAAGCACGAACAATATAACTTTTTCAAATGTTTTTACTACAGTATATTGTTTACTGTTACAACCCTAGTTTTACACATGTGGACCCCATCCTGTTCAGGGTGACCCCCACCTTGGGCTCAGTGCTGCTTAGGACGGGATCAGAGCCTGTATGCACGGATGGCGTGACACTGGCCGACGAGTAAATTTGTGGGCAAAGACTCTGTGCCTGTCATAGGCAGGCCACTGGTTTGTAACTGGCAAAGAGATGCCCCCTTCACAACCAAGACAGACCCAGATAACCCTGTCACTACAAACTGGCAGGTCTGGGCCACCCAATCATGTGCTTGCCCCACCCTTAGGCTGGGTAAAAGCCAGCCAATCACAGATTTCCTTTATTATTGTAAACAGAAAGTAAGCAAGCTTAATTTTTTTTTTTTAAGACGGACAGCAGTGCCCTGGCACATTCCAGCACCAGTGATATTACGGTGTAATCTAAACAGCTTCTATACCTGTATGAACTTCATACATCAATAAATAAGTGATTACATACTCCAACAAGTGTGACAGTATTTACCGAAGCTCACGTTATGTCACGTGTGTTATTTTAGTAATCAGGAGGCCCTGGCCAATCAAGCCAAGGACATAAAGTGGCTCCTGGGACAAAACTCCCCTAGCATGAGACGCTGCGCTCACAGCCAGTGAAAAATCTCATTCTGAGTTGCTACGTGGAAGCAGCAGCAGGGGGCAGCTGGCAGGTCCTGCACTCAGGTGACTCCTTCTTTAGTGGATATTATTCTCTTGGCTTTGGCTGAAAAAAATGGCTCCATAAATGGATTCTGCTGAATCCGTAATTATCGGTGATAAAGTGTATAAAAGTGCATTCCTACTACAATAAATATGCCAGGACAAGCCACCCTGGCCCCTGGCTGGAATCATTTTTAACACCACACATGGGTAGCTTACTGTTCATGATCAATGCAAACTTAACAATATTGTACAATATATTTGTTATTGACCTCAGTGTTGCTATTAATAAAATGTAAAAATAAATTAATCTAAAACACATCCTACTGGCAATCCCAAATAGCTGGACTGGATATGCCGTTATGAATGGATGGATGGATAACATTCGGTTAATTTTTGTAAGCTATAAAAGGCAAATAAATACCACATGATGGGGCACAAATACTATACTATATATAGTATATTATGAATATTATAAAAAATATATACTAAGGATGCGCGATATGAAAAATTGTAACCGATACCGATAACCAGTACATTCATATTTTTATATTTACTATAATTTTCATATCATCTGCAGTCTGTGCAACAGGAGACTAGAAAATCTAAGACGCACTGATGAAACTGATATTTTAGTAGCTCTGGCCTAACGGTAAACATCAGTCTCTTCAAACGCTTTTTAAAATTTTTTTTGTGTAAAGATTAAAGAACTCACATAAGATCAGCATACATCTGAGACTTAGTTTGTGGTACATAAGCAATAGCATAATACTGTGTTATTAGTAACCCATCAAGTGTTACCCAAATATTATTAAATGCATTTAAAAACAGTGTCCTAGCTGACAAAATCGATTTTGTGTAACATGGCTACTGATTTTTAGCCTGCAACAAAAGGTAAAGCTCATCTTCTCAAAGTTAATTATGCTTGATATTACGCAGTTAACACCACTGTGATATCGCTATCAGTAACACCACCGGCAAAGGCCCGCCTTCATGCAGCCCCCGCTCTCAAATGGCACTTCTCTGCCCCCCGCCGCTCGGGCATTAGCCACAGAGCCGGCTTTTGGGGGGATTACAGAAAATGGGAGATCGCGGCAGGCCTCCCGACAAACGCCGTCGCCACAGAAATAGATTGCAGTGTTTTATGTGACCCGTAAGAAAGGGCGGCCTCTGCTAAGCCGAATCAACAGAGACAGCGATAACTAAGGGACACGGCTGTGACATAGGACAGGTAAACAATGAATAGCACAATAAAAATAAATATAGTCTATAAAGTCAGAGGAGGAAAATGATTTACTCAGCCAGTGAGATGCTCTTCCACAGTGGTGACACAGTTTGTAACAGCATATATTTCACATTCCATTTAGGTTTCTCCTTTACATACATTTAGGGCCATTTTAAAGCGTGCTGTACCCCCCACCATACATGCCATCCATGCACTAGAGCAGTGTTCCTTAAATCAGTCCTCGGGGACCCCCGGATGGTCCACGTCTATGTGTTTTTCCCCAATTCCTACGGCCTCAGGAAGGATCTTCAGGTACATGCTGTCTTCAGGCACAGGGTCACTGTGCTTTCCTGTACTCCCAGGAAAATGTCAGACAGACTGGCCACTAAACACTGACTCATTATGAATTGCAGCTTAGTGGTACTCCAGCACAATTTTGTTCTTAATTCATTCAGTCCATTTTCGTTTTGTTGTTTCTGAGATGAGACCACCAATTCAAGTCAGGCTTCCTCATCACACGCTACACTATCTGTGAGTTCCCCTTTATCCTGCCCACCTGACAGGACACACCTGACAGCCCCTCATTATGAGAATCTGAATGGGTCCTCCACAGATTCCGCAGCTGTCATATGGCAATTATCAGCCGATAAAAATGGCGTAAGTACTACGAGTTACGAGTGTTACGAGTTACGAGTGTTACGAGGCCGAGGTGTCGAGCTAAGCTGAGCTGAGCTGAGCCAAGCTGAGAAAAGGCACAACCAGAAGTGTTTTTCCACTTGTCTGCAAGTAAGGAGGCCTGAAATACAGCAATTAAGAGGAACGCTGCTTACAGAGCTTTTTTTGTGTTTTTTTTTTTATTCCTTTGGAGACGGAGGTGTAAAATGAGCGCCATGTAAAGCGGAATACAGACAGCCCCAGCAGCAGCAGACGGCGAAGACGGCGACCTGTCGCACGGCTCATGGGTACAGGATCCGCCGAAAGCAGAGGCCCAGCTTCGGCTGCGGCACCGCGGCATCCTCCCGCGCCAGAATGTGAAATAGGACACAAACACAAAGCCTACAGTGATTAAAAAATAAATAAAAAATGCACAGCGATACTGAGCGAGGCCAATCCAAACGAGACTTACTCGTGCCGATTCATTCCTGTGGCAATAAGGGCAGAGCTTCTCTGGTGTCTTTTCCTCCAGGTAACCTCAGCCCAGAAAGCCAGGGTTAGGGTTAGGGTGAGGGTGGGGATTATGGTTAGTGTTAGGTTCTTGCTCCCTCCCAGGGAAACATTGCTTTAGATGAGTGGTCAAGCAGTCTTGCTCTTACTACCATGATACTATCCCGAGAAGTTTGGTCCAGGCCCCAGGTAAGTAACATTGCTGCAATGACAATAGCAGAGCTTATGATATATAGAATATGAAGAGGTTTGCATGTTCTCCCTGTGCCGTTGTGGGGTTTCCTCCGGGTACTCCTGTTTCCCCCCATGGTCCAAAGACATGCTGAGGTTAATTGGAGTTCCTAAATTGCCCGTAGGTGTGCATGTGTGAGTGACTGGTGTGTGAGTGTGCCCAGCGATGGGCTGGCCCCCCATCCTGGGTTGTTCCCGCCTCGTGCCCATAGCTTCCGGGATAGGCTCCGGACCCCCCACGACCCAGTAAGGATAAGCGGGTTGGAAGATGGATGGATGGAATATGAACAGGACTGAGACCCCTGGCAGGTGTGGGCATGAATTACCTCCACTGCAAAATAAAAAAACAGGCATTTTCCTGCCTGTACTCCTAACAAATCAACCATCAACATTCAGGTGATGTTCTCTGACACTTCTTTACAAGGTAACAAAAGACATACATCCCTGTTGCTGATGTGATGAGAGAGGCGAGTGAGGAGATCTGCATTGTTATGGAGAACAAACTCACAGTAAAAGGCAGCATGTCGAGAAAATGTGCAGCGTGTTTGGTGAACTTGTGAGGAAGAGGTGCATACAGGTATGCTATGTAAACGGTATACTTAAAGCACATTAGAAACTCTGAAGTATCCGCTATTTATTATTATTTTTTTTTGGAGCCAATAACCGTCTGACGAAACAGGCAAGGCAAAATCAATATGGACACATTTCAAAAAGCAATTATTCAATTAAAACTACACAAGATGGAGGGTGTGCTGAATTTGGCAAACAGGAATCTCTTTTTCTCATGATCAAGCTGGTCATGGGCAGTCCCCAGGATAAGAACATCCAACTTATGGGCAACTTGTACTTACAAACGGACTGCCCAAAAGCCTATTACATTAAAAGTCTGAGTTACATTCGATGGTTCATAACATACGTACGCGCTGCTTTGTGATGCTCGAGAAAACTGTGCGGATTGTCGGCTCGAGGTATAGTACCATATGTAGTTAATTTTAAAATTACTGTATAATTATTACTGTTTTACTGGGGGGTAGCTGAAGGCGGACTCAGGTGTGCAAAAAACCCAATCATGCTCACTAAACACCAGGCATAAGAAAAGGAGAAGGTTCCGATCCAAAGGATGACATCTTAGCTGAGTGGGCAGCGCTGCGGTCCCCCGGCCCGAGGTTGTGGGCTTGTCTTGCATGTGGGCATATATGTGTGTGTGTGTGTGTGTGTGTGTGTGTGTGAGCATGTGCTGCTGTTTCTCCACTAGCCTGAGTGTGTGCCTGTAGCAGACCAGCATACCGCTCCAGGGTGCTCCCCCCGCCCTGCCTTATCCAGGCCGGGGGCTCCCCTGACCCAGCTTCAGATTAGAGGGGCGGCACCGTTACGCACAAAGCTCTCTAGCCTTTGCATATTGCATGTAACGGGATTAAAATGGAGAAATAAAGGAATTGCAATAAATTAAGTAGGACATTCAGGTGAATAAATACTTGGGTATGAAGTCAATTCGTCAGAGCCAATAAAAGGACAAAATTTGGATTTTTGGCATTCTGTTCCTATCTGTGTGTTAGTGAAATACAACGTTCCAAAATCAGCTGTAATGCTCATCACTCACAGAAGCCCTATATCTATATCTTCTATACCTATGTCATTTTTTTCCGCAGTCCAATCCATTTCAGAGATCTCCTTCCCGAAGTTGAATGTCCAACTTTATACCCGAATAAGACGATGCGAGCTGATTAACAAAGGCAGTTGCGTGTGGCGAACAAGAGAAAACCAAACGTGTCTTAAGTTTGAAAAAACCAACAGGGTGATGCTGCAGTTTTCTGTAAAATTACTATGTTCATAGATGAGTCTAAAATAGATGTATTCTAAGCACAGACATTCCTGAAAACGGTCCCTTATCACCGAAAATTAATGGTATTGTCAAACGTCACATACAGCGAATGACTCAAGGCAACTGGGGGAACTGTAAATTCAGAGTGACTCACAATACCCCTGAGGACAAGTGAAGAATCAAGCCGAGAACGGGTGCTGCTGTGTCACATCAGTCCAGCAAGTTCCACATGTTCCAGAAAACCACCCCAGAATGGCTCGGGGGGAGGAATTTCTGTTGGAACAGCTGAGTCAACAGTCAGTCAACAGAGGTGTGGAAAGACCTGAAACAGGATTTCGAAGCAGGATTTGGTCTAAAACATAAGACAGGTACCACTGCGGATATAGATTTGAAGACCTTTCCAATGAAAATGTCATTAAAAAAGTTTTTTAACCACAAAAATCAGATATTAACAAACTCTTCAGTTATTTTCCAATAACTGTTTAATTTCTATTTGATATTTAACTTCTATTTGTAGCACGGACTCGTCTTGACTGTATGGCAAATACTTGGAATACAGTGGTCCCTCATTAATCGCAGGAGTTACGTTCTAAAAGGCAAAATCCGCGAAGTAGTCAGCTTTTTTTTTTACAATTATTATAGATGTTTTAAGGCTGTAAAACCCCTCACTACACACTTTATACACTTTTCTTAGCATCTTCCTCTGCCTTTTAGGTGCTACCGCAGGTGCCTTTGACGGTGCAAAACGTTTCATTGACATTGTTGGGTTTGTTGGGGAGAAAACTTATAACATACAGTAAAGCACTTCAGAGTCACACTGCTAGCGATCGAAGATTTACGTAAATTTGACAAGCTGAACGCATTCTGTACTGTACAAGAGACACGGAGGAGATTGATTGACAATGGTCTGCAGCCAATCAGGACCCAGAACACAATGTGCTAATCAGGACGCAGAAGAAAATGCGCTGTAAAAAAAAAACTGCGAGGCCGCGAAAGGTGAGCCACATTATAGCGAGGGACCACTGTAACCCATTTCATCAAAATTTTCCCACTACAGTCTCTGCCCCTAAACATTACACCAAAACTCCCTTGTTTCTATACCATGAACTAATATTTCAGTTTTTTCTGAGAAATGCATGGCATTAGGCACGTGTTCGACTTCAGTGAGACAGTACACGGCTAAAGCAGTCATGACAGCTGCTGAAACCTAAAGCAATGCCCAGTTCCAACATCGGGAACCAGCTGATGCTCTTACAAGATGGGAGAAGAGAAAGGCACAACACAGCAAACCAGGCTTTCATTTATTAAGTACTCATAAAAGAGCTATCCCGTCTTAGGAACTGTATTAGATTCTAGACTCCTGCAATCCAAACTGTATATGCTATTGTAAAATGCAAGAAACACCATCAGTCTTTCTTGTATTTAACAACTAGCAATTAGGTTAAACTACTAAAACTCTCATTATGCCAGAGCCAACAAGTTTAACTGATAACTGGGTCCAAATCTTTATCAATATTAGACAGTGCCATCTGCTCCTGCAGTTTAAGTATTATGAGATAAACTACGAAGTTTCTAAGTTTCTAAACCCAGCTCTTAAAAGCTCCTCACACACATTTCCAAAACAAGATCTCCCTGTATCTGGGTTGGCACAGCCCTACAATGCACACGCAAGCAGCTGTTAGAGAAGCCACACTGCCTCAGGATCTCTCAGCTCATATTTGTGGGCCTGGAAACATTTGGGCTAAGCCATCAGCATTATTTTGTGACGTCTCCATATTTGCCACCTAGTGACATCACAAGGACTGCGACAGTCAAGTGGGTCGATAAAATCCACACACAATGAGATTCGCCGAACAGAGATCATCAATAAATTTCACGAAAACATTTGTGCTCTGTCATAGGAAACAAAACTTAGCAAGCTTTGCAATTTCAAGCTAAAAAAGTGTTCCGCCACCGCCTTTGCATGAGCTCGGCATCAGCTCTCCCAGCCAATCATAATCAGCCAATCAGGCTCAGCCAATCATAATCATGTTTGTCCTTGCTGTTTGAGTCACTCGTAGACTGTGTGGCCCATTTATGAGACATTACACAAACATGCCCGAGGAGGAGAAAAGTGAACAAGATCAGGTCATTGAAAGACATTCACCTTCCCCAAAAGGCAGGAAAATTTTGGACTCCATAAAGACAAAAGCAAGTTATTTGTTGGCACAACTCATTTGACACTCTATTGGTAGCTAACAGCAAGTTCAATTTGGCCATAGTTTATGTTGCATAAATTTTGAACACTTTTGTTTGCTTTGTAAATACCTAAATATTCATCAAACAGCATTCACATAGTGATATCTGAACATTTTCAGATTTTGCGGAGCCCAATTTCCAGCTGTCACTTAAAATAAGCAAGTTACTCAAGAATTAGTATAAGCTTTAGAGACACAGTGTAGTACCCCCCCTAAAGGAGCAACGATGTCAAAACACATTTATAATTCATTAGGTCTTTGCAGATTCACTATGAAAGGAAATCAGAAAGATTTCTCACAGAAGAAGAACACATCATGTAACAACAGCCAACATACCCCCACAAAGGACATAAATAGTAATCCCAGCCAAGTGTTTTGTCCAACTTTACCTTCTGGAAAACTCCCTTAATGTCAAATTTTACAGTCTAATGGGAGCTTCACAACCATTGTAAAAAAGCAAAGAGGTCTACACTGTTTGAAAGGGAAGCCTGTTCATGCTAAGCACAGGGGTTAACCATAATAGGTCCGTTACTGCACAACTTTCTGAGACAGTTGCTATCAGGAAGAAATACATTTTAAAGGGCGATTACAGAAATGAATGTTAATGACGTGATATCTTGGATGACAGCTGATTGGGTGGCTGGCACAGGAGGAGGAGGAAGATGCCTGAAACATTCCTTTGGAATGTGCCGCTGCGCGGCAGCAGCGCACATCTGGAATGAGCTTCTGCAGATTCCTTGTCCCAGCACCGCTGTGATCACTGCTGTGAAACAAGCTTGACACAGTATTATCTACTATTACTATTTTATTAATCTATGTCAATTTATGTAAATGCAGTGCATCAGGAGAGAAAAATAGTAGGAGACTGGCTGCACTGGTAGGACATGAGCTATATCATTCATGCAGTGCTAGCCCACTAAGGTTTCATGGTGTCATGACAGACTATGATCAGGTCCCAGCGACATCAGAGGTCAGCTACACCTCTGAAACCGGGGGCCATTGTTTGTAAAACCTGGCTCCACACCAGCACGTAGGCTTCCGTCTGAGAGAGAGAGAGACTTTCATGTGGCTTCAGTGATGTGCAGAGCTGAAGGTCGCAGTGTTCCCAGCTCGCTGGTCATGCTCATCGGTAGGCTGATAGAGGCCAAAGCAGCATGCTGGAGAAGGACACCGCCGTCACCTCGGTGTTCACCAGGGGGCGCTCTCTTCCACACTAGCAGGGGGACCCAGGCTGACCGTGTCATTGACAGGACCCGCTGTATAACTGGATGTGCTCGCCAATAAACAATTACAATTAAATAAGAAAGACAACTAAATCACATGACCATGCTTAAGTCATGCAATGGCCAGCCAGAAATATCCCAGAAGTGCATTTTTTATTCATCGATCCATCCATCCATCTTAACCAGAAGAGGGCGGTAGTGAGTCAGGCACACAGGGCTGCCAGTGCTGCCAGTCCATCACAGAAAAGTATTTTCAATGTGGTGTTTCAAACCCCATAGTTGCTTGACGTTCGCGTTTCTCAGTCTCCAGGACGCTTCCACATGAGGAATACAAAGACAAGGCTGAAGATAATGTCAAGAACCTTCCAGTAAATAAAGAGAACCTGAGATATCCGAAAATACTCAGTGTATGTAAAATCACACCGAGCAATGAGCTTATGCGGGTTTGAGCCCTAATGGGTACGGCACAGAACGCTACTGTTAAGCTACAACGACCCTTATAGGCAATCCATCACCGTGCCTCAGTGCTACATAAACGATCGGTCTGTAACTCAACTTCTTTGCAAATGTTCAGTGTAATCTATTGTCTGTTGATAAACTGAGCCCCACTGAGAGGTTGCAAAAGACCACATGTTCCTAGGCACCGCATCTGATGATAAATTTGGAAAGTATAATCCATCATAATCCTTTTACATACAAACTGTTATCATAGATCCATTAATAATAGCGGTGAAAGAGTGATTTCTGTTCAATCCTGGAATCAGTATTAGGTAGCTGCTGTAGCGACACCGGGCGCCGCGGGCATCTCCACCCCTGCTAACGGCCCACCAGTCGTGCCGTGGGACAGGGCGCCTCAATGGAGGCTGACTCAGCATTCAGCAGAAGGTAACACTCAGATGGGGCTGTGTGAACCTGCCCAGGGCACAGGGAATGAGCCCAGCAATAACAAATCAGTGGCGCCCCCTTTGGGTGGCTGGTAGAATAACAGCTAGAAGGATGGAAATTCTCCATTGTAAGAGACTTTGACACCCTCAGCAGATGGCAATGATGCACGGCTGTGATTGGCTACTTTAAGCCAATGGGGATGGAGAGTAAAGCATTCAGTGATTAACAGTGCACAAAAGTCCCCCCATAAGAGGCTTCAAAACCCTCACAACGGCATGTCTAGCTTCATCAAAACCCGCTACAAATGCTATACAGAAGAACTAAGAGACTTTTGTCACAGAATGGGGACATTTAATCCCCACAATGCAATAAATACCTGACCCCCAACCACACACACACACAAACACAGACACACACGCCAAAGGCCGTTCCTCCGCCATCTGCCAACTCTCTGGCTTCAATGGGAGCACAGCACGCACCCCCAGGAGTGACCACCCATCATACACCCCCCCCCATTCTAAACCACGCCCCCCCAGCACGGGGGGGGCGGGGGCACTCCTTAAGGATAAGGCAGATCCCCAGGCCTCTTTTAATGAGCCTCCTGTCAAACAGCCTCATCAAGAATTATAGAAGGGCGAATGTATAAATAAGGAAGCACAACAAAGCCTAAAGAGGCAGAGCGTAACTTTTTAAGCAAACAGGACGTGCCCCTGAGACCTTGCCCGGGATAATCAGCTGGAAGTTGGCTGGACAGCCAGGTGGAGGAATACTGCTGTGTGCACCCTCCACACCCCGCAGAGCAGACGGCTGGAAGAGACCTGAGCCAGCGCCTGACACCACAGTGACTCCTCTTCCTTATTTAACTCCTCGCTACGGACCCTCATGACATCGCCATTTCAGGCACCTGTCAGCACGAAAAACTACCAGCTCCGCACCAAACTGGACAGGAATGTGGGGTGACAAGCCGTGTTTCACTTTCAGTTTCAGTTCTGTCACAGGAATCATGTCGGCCGCAGCACCCAGGATCTGCGGAGCTCAGCCCTTCGGGGCCAAAGTCCGACACGGCGCCCCCCAGTGGCCCCTTACTCAACACAGCAGCACTTTTATTTTAATCAGCACACCGACTCCTCACTCCCGACAACATGGCAGGAGAGGACGGTGCGAGTCACACACCGGGAAGGAGGACAGCCATAGTACAGGCAGCATGTACGAGGACAGCGGTATAAATAGCAGCAAATATGCCCATTTCTGCTGAGAAGCAGAGCGGCTCACCGGCTTGGGGGGTGGGGGGATGGCAGAGGGATGAACAGCTGGCGGTTTTGTGGAGTGTCAAGCTCAGGACCCCCTCCCTCGACACACATGCATGAGTCGTAAGCCCCGCCCCCTTTTAATATGCACCCGTCTAACAGACAGCCCATGGTGTTAGGACTGCATGTTCGGTGTATAACACACACACACACACACACACGCGCGCGCGCCGATTCAGAGTGCAGAAGGGTCTGCGTGTTTCACCCACGCCATTACTGGTGCCTTTCGTTGCCAGTTCTACCAGATGAACGAGACAGAAGACAGGTGACGAGAAAGAGGGACATCGGCGTCCCGGACACTGTCTGAGCGCGGAGGCCTGTCTCACCCTTCCTGACACAAACAGAACTACTCAAACAAGCTGGGTCATGAAGTGGTTAATGACGCCACAGTGAATCAGCGCCCCCACCACGCTGCCTATTATGCACGCCGAGCACGTCCTCCAGGCGTTACCCCCCTCCCCGTCTAATGTGCGGGACAAAATTAATGTGATTCTCTCATCATTAGGGGAGCCGGTCTAGCGGGGAGAATGAGCAAAAACAAAGAGGCGCAGCTGAGTGCCCTCGCTCCCTTGTGCCCACGCTGCCTCGTGCCCTCGCTGCCCCGCACTTCCTCGCTCCTTTGCTGCCTCACTTGCTCATGCCCTTGCTGCCTCGCGCCTTTGCTGCCTCACTTCCTCATGCCCTCGATGCCTCGCTCCTTTGTTTCCAAGCTCCCTCCCTCCCTGGCTCTCTGGCTCCCACGCTTTCTGGCTCTCTGGCTTCCTGGCTCCCTCGCTCTCCCCGCTCTCTGGCTTCCTAGCTCAGACGCTTCCTGGCTCCCTTGCTTCCTTGCTCCCATGCTTCCTAGCTCCCTTGCTTCCTGGCTTCCTCGCTCCCCCCACTCCCACGCTTCCTGGCTTCCTCGCTCCCTTGTTTCCTTGCTTCCTGGCTTCCTCACTCCCCCTTCTCCCTGGGTTCCTCGCTCCGCCCACTTCCAGGCTTCCTGGCTTCCTCGCTCCCCCACTCCCACGCTTCCTGGCTTCCTCGCTCCCCCAACTCCCACGCTTCCTGGCTTCCTGGCTTCCTCGCTCCCCCCACTCCTATGCTTCCTGGTTTCCTTGCTTCCGTGCTCCCCCCGCTCCCTGGCTTCCTTGCTCCCCCTGCTCTCTGGCTTCCTTGCTCCCAGGCTTCCTCGCTCCCTTGCTTCCTCGCTCCCTGGTTTCCTTGCTCCCTTGCTTCCTCGCTCCCTGGTTTCCTTGCTTCCTCACTTCCTCGCTCCCTTGTTTCCTGCTGCTCCACCTTAATTTGCTGAAACGGCATAAGCTCTGGCCTTTTGTGACATCCCTCTGTCTCCGAGCACAATGACGCCGGGGGTGCAGGAGGACGCAGAGGGGGACCAGCTGGTGTTTCAAAAAAACCCACCCCCCACCCCCATTGTAGGGACAGGTCCTATGAATTTGCAAAGGGGGATAAATGTGGGTGCTGATTACCCCCAAGCCCAACAGAGCCAGACTGGGACACACCCCAGCCCAAAAGAGCCATTCCAAACAATGAGGAACCCCCCTCCCCAAACCCCCACTGTATGCATGGCCAATAGGCACCAGCTGCTTACAAACCCCTCCCTAACCAGTCCCCATAAGGGCTTTGATTCATTGCTTACTGCACAGTGGGGGGTGGGGGGGTCCTTGGTGAGTCACAGTGAGCTGCGCACCAAGCCGCACAGTGGGAGCCAAACGTGAGAAGTGGTGCGCGTGAGGGCCAGTGTGCCGACCCTCCACCGAATCGCCACGAGCGGCCAGCGGTCTGTAAATAGCGGCACAGGCTCTCCAGGGCCACAGTATAGAGGGAAACAATCTCATTTTCCAGAAAGAGGGGTGAGGTCAGTGTGGTGGACAAGCAGTTACTGATCCCACTGGAAAGTTCCTCAGAGGTGGTCGAGAAGGGAAGCAAGGGGAACTGCAGGAGGTTCTGAGCTCAAATCCTAATTTCACACAGCAGAAAAGCACTTTGGCAAAACTGGTATGCAAATATTCGTCTGCGTTAATGAGTATAAGTGTCATTTGTGCCAGTCACTTAGAGTAAAGGCAAAGCAAATAAGCAATGAAATATTCATCAGCTTCCAGCCTCTTCCTTTTCATTTGGCGTACGAACGGCAGTTTGCGGTCTAGGTGGGTTTCAAACGGCCCACTGAGTCCACTCTCTGTCTGAGGCCAAATTTCCTCCTAACCGCCTCCCTTGAGAGGACATCGGAGAGCTGAGACTGACACGCCGGCTGCTACACGCCGGCCAATGGGAAGGTCGGAATTTGCTTGGGCCCCACAGCCAATTACGATCAAGGATTACTAAATATTTATGGACAAATAAGGTAAAACAGTCCAGTCACCAAGACGACACGGGCACACAAACCTACGAATGCAAGCGATTCCATTCACCGCAGCTTCCCTAATATCCGACTCCCAACTCATTCATTACTCTAGGAAAGATATATTACTTGAACAAATCCCATTTTATACAACTTGCCTACTGCCCTCCCAGCACAAACAAGCACAAGTCGTGCTTCAGCCGTTATAGAAGCCCTTGCCCAGAATCAGAGCCCCACAAAGACAAAAGACCAGCAGGGAGAGACAACGAGGACGAAAAGAGCTCTGTAACAAGGAACCTCAGGAAACATCACCTCTCCTCCTATCTGCGGCAACAGAGACCCGTGTCTCCATTAAGAAGGAGAAGCCTCTCGGCGGGCGGGAACGCGAAGCGGACAGAGGAGCAGCGAATAGCGTGGCGTGTGACGAAGGGAGACACTGAGGAGGAGCAGGCTGGCTGACACGCGGCAGTCTCGGCAAGGGGGAGGCTCCGCGTCACACCTCCCGCACTGGCGCCGTTTGCAAACAGCTGCTTATGCCTACACCCCCCGGGGGTTCACGCAAACCCCTCACCATGACTTCACCCACCTAATTAACACTCAAACGATGTAGCGGCTAGCGCACTACATAAGGACGCGCACAAATCTCAAATTCGGGTGTCGCGAGAGTCCTACTGCTGCAGCCTGAAGAGGGAATATGGTCTGAAAGTGCTCCAGTAAACCTAGAGCTGTGGAATCACACCAGCAAGCCTTTAGGAATAAGACCAGCCCTCGACACAAGAAGCCCATCCCGTGTAAGAGCGGCCAGCCGCATTAATGCATGCCTATTGACCCCCTGGCCCCTGCCGGTGGACTGGGCCGGTAGCTGTCACTCACACACATTTATCGCCTCCGGTACTGAAGCACTTGCTCCCCAGCTCGGTGGTTGTGGCCATTTCCGGGCGCATGGGAACGGGCGGTGCCCATCTGCTAGGCCCGGGGGATTAGGAAGCAGGCAGCCGCCCCGCAGGCCAGCCCTCAGGTAGCAGCCCGGTTTGCTCTGCAAGGAGGGGCCGGCACTGCTGCCCCGGTAGACGGGGGGGGGAGGCACCATGCAGCCCACTCTTACCAGGACACGGCTGGGAGCACGAACGCTCCGCACACTGAAGCGGTACAGCAATAACAAACAAAAGCCCGGGGACCGCAGGCCACAGCGGGCTAACGCACGCCAACCACCACCATACGCCGCCGAACACCGCGATATGGGAACAGCGCAGAAACTCCAGAATCCACCATTACGCGTCAGGGACCCAGCCGGGACACACCGGAGGTAACCCTGGCTAAGGGCCAGCCGCGATCATGCCTCACAAAACAGGCACTCCCGCCGTTCCCGCTGGCTACGAGACTCACCGCTTCTTCCCTGGGGCTTCTCTCTCGCAGCCCCCTCACGCCTAGCTAAGCGGTCCATCACGCATACGAGCCATTCAGATCCACAGACTCGGGCTGCCTGTTCCTTGTGCCGCCATCCGCCGTCTCCTGGCAAACAGTCTCCGGGTGGCGCTTGAAGCCAGGCCTGCTGAAGAGGCGCGGGACCGCGGCCGAGAGCCCGAGAAGGGAGCGGGGAAGAGTGGGAGTCATGAATGGCGGGGAGTCGGCACTCGCCGACAGGGCGGCCACGTCGCTAGCAAACGGGAATCATGAGCTCTTTATTCAACAGTCAGCAGAGCAACACAACACAGACATGTACAAGGCAGGCCTCAGACCAAACAGACGAAGGACCTGGCTCTCTTCTTAGAAGCACCCTCCCGATTCCAGTGACCAATGACAACATAAGGTCTGCTCTTCAGTAGCCAATGAGCATCAACACTGAGTGGAAGCAGCTAGAAATCCACATTCTGTAAAACCCAAGAATGGCTTCAAGTTATGATCTGTGCCTGATGCTAACCAAGTGAACCAACTATTCGGTAGATGATCTACTGGTCATGCAAACTAGGCTTGGCTACTATGACTATATTACTGTATGCCCCGGTATTTCAAAAACCCAAAGGTATTATTTTTCATACCTTCAAAAAAAGTTATCTGAAAAATGTAACTAATGGAGCATAACTCTAAAAGGAAATTAATTTATTGCAACAGGGAACTTAGCCAACAGAAGAATTATTTGAAAGTAGAAAATAAATAATTTGTTTGTAGGGACCACTTGCACACTGGACAAATATTTAATGTACTTCACAGTGATCTTGCCAAAGTTCATACAGCACCCTCCACAATTATTGGCACCCCTTGTAAAGATGTGTAAAAAGCCTTAAAATAAATTTTTTATATTGCAGTAGCATAATCTCATACTGAAATTTACCTCTTTAAATCTTACCTCTTATTTGAGTACATTTATTCATTGGGAAAAAAATCCCACATTAAGAAATAATTGTTTATAACAAAATATCCAATGCCACAATTATCGGCACCCCTAACAAGTCCTATAAAATAAATGTAACTGAAGCATTTTTGTAATTTATTCTTTACTTTTTTTAAGTTGGTCAGAGTGTCTAAGAACTTCTAATTAGTAATCCATGACTAGCTGTTTCCCTGGAGTATAAATATGACATGGCACAGAGGCCCATTTCTTATAGCCACTCTTCAAAGTGAGAGAGAGAACATGCCAACAAGCAAGGCAGAAGTGTGTTGATCTACAAAAATCAGGAAATGGCTACACAAAAATAACTACTCGCCTAAACTTACCCATATCTACAGTCTGAGCCACAATTAAAAAGTTTAAAACAACTGGTACTATGACAAACAAGGCTGAACGAGGACCCAAGTTTATCTTGCCACCACGCACAGTGAGGAGGATAGTAACTGAGGAAAAAAGCTCACTCCAAGAGAACTGCAACAAAGAGCGGCATGTTGGGGTCACCAAGTCTCCGCAGCCATTAGACATTTATCTACATGCCAACAGGTTGTTTGGGAGGCATGCCAGACAAACCTTTACTGTCCTACAGTTACAAACGTAAACGTGTGGAGTTTGCTAAAGGCTATTGGAGCTTTAACCGGAACCGTTTGATTTGGTCAGATGAGACTAAGACTGAGCTTTCTGGAGCAAACACTCCAGGTGGGTCTAGCGTAAAATAAAGATGAAGATGCGGAAAAGCACCTCATGTCCACTGTTAAGTATGGTGGAGGATCTGTGATGCTGTGGGCCGGTTTCTCTTACAGTGGCCCTGGGAACCTTGGTAGAGTGCATTGCATCATGAACGCTTTGAAATACCAGGACATTTTAAATAAAAATCTGATGGCCTCTACCAGAA
>JAODKN010000021.1:8540174-8555377 GCA_026774425.1 Petrocephalus zakoni | reverse complement strand
AACCAAAAAATAAAAAATAAAAAAAAACTGAACGGCCAGAATCTGAAGCCAGAATTAATCATGCCCCCCCCCCCACAATATACTACCGTCTGAATCTTCCGGCCCTACAGGTCTTAGTTCTATAGGATGTGTAAATCCAGGGCGACGGTAAATGTTTGCAATGTCTCCAGGAAGTCGCTGTGGCAACGGTACAAATGTGTTCTGCTCAGCCTGTGTGATCAGCTGTCACCCCCCCCCCACGACCCCTTTCCTATACCCCCCCCAAGCCCCAGTCACCTAGGAGACGCTTTGCACCTAGGGACAGGGGGACAAACTGCTGCCTCCTGACATCCCATATTTTCCACTTTAAGAAAGAGTAAGTGATGCAAAAAATGTCTGCGCTTGCCTAAAAAAAAGGTGTAAAGGAGATTCCCATGTAATGAACGAACAGCAAATCTTATAAAGGAGTACCCTGTAAAAAAACTAAATAAATGAGAGTCCCGCCTCCTGCAGAAGTGCCTGACGTTACCGCCGGTCACTGCACCGCTCCCGAGAAAGAAGAGCATAATTACCCACAGCTGCAGGTATAAAGATGGGGCTGCGTAGGGTTAGGGGCTTCCTGTGAAAGGCTTGGCTGTAAAACGCAGTAAGTGTGCGAAGAAATGCAGCTAAACTATGTGTTTTTAAACATGACCTACAGGGAGCAATAAATCAATTTCCTTCCTCAGCGAATCTGATTGACCAGCGACGACATGTTCACCTTTCAGGGACTGATACATCCACATTACATTAGCGCAGAACTGTTTAATATTTCCCCCAAAAGCCTGAGAAGAAAGAATTCATTAGATTCCAGATAAAACATACTTAATACTGATTAATCAAGTCTCTGACTGCAACATCAGTAATGTGACAGTCGCATGCGGACAGCTAATAAGCACTTGCACTCGTTCCGGAATGTAACAGTCAGTCACTTAGAGAGACGAATGATATTTTAAATGCTAGCAATTATAACCTTAGGATTGGCAGGATTTATTTGTGGAGAGAAATCCCACAAAGATGAAATGATTATAATGTTCTTGGTCACAATGAGGTCTAGTCTGCATGCTTAGTATAATATATTACTATTTTAAAATACAGCTCATATACCATAATACCTGCTGTGTTTACATCGCACTTAATCCAGATGAGGCAAAATGCATCTTTAAATATGGGTCCATATCTCATTTCTGAGGCTGCAGACTGATGCATTTTGCACTTTGAGATCGGTCTCATCTGTAGATTCAGTTTTTACTGACCAGGCTTCTACACCTTCGTGAATCTCCTTAAACTGATCCAGGCTCTCTGGGACGTCTCGCCATACCTGTTCTAAGGAAAATCCCCAACGCAGGCTGCTACAGTGCCGTTTCATTCATACTCAGAGACATTTCATAGGAAACGGGAGACGGCCCGGAATCCATTTTAGGATTGGGTCTGGGAGCCCAAAAATCACATTAATAGGCAGCTCCACAGGAGCTCCCCGCGGAACCGGACTATCAGAGCACACGGGGTGACAGTTCCACCAGGCCCGGTCGCCACAGTGCCCCCATCAGCCTCGGTGGGGGGGGCTGTGATGTGCGCCTGCCTATCAGACGCTAACCAGAGCCGACGGCGGCTCCCCCCTGAGCCTCCGCTGCGTTCCGAGTTGCGCACTGCAGCGTCTCGGTGCACGGTCCCGGCGCTCAGGACGACCCGGCCGGTGGCCCGCTCTGAATAATGCATCACCCAGGGACCGAATTAGACCGCAGGCTCACTTCAGGGATTATGTCTTCAGGTTCATTATCAGCCAGCAAAGCACACTCCCAGAAGCTGCAGCACTCGGGTGAGAACTCACACATGGGCAGTTAGGGTCAGCAGAAACATCAGACTCTAACTAGGTCCCTGGGGGGGTTGGGGGGGAGATACACCTGATCTGAATATAAACAAATATGAAGTATAAAACGTCAACCCACGGGACATGATGCTGCTAAGCTAACATGCTAAATGCTTTTTTTATACATCAGGAGCTGTCCTATAGTTCTGCGCTCCTCCTCAGAACCCTGCCCCCCCCACACCACACATGTTATGACAAACTGTCATCACACAAGCATCAGACTCAAAGCTGTTTACGAACATGACCCTATCCCATAATTCCACAGGAAGCATTAAAAAAGCATAATATGACTAAAGCACCTTGAGTTCACGCAGCGTGCAGTGAAACATGATGGCAGTGTGCAGTAGAGAGCCAAAACACAGCTCCACGGCATTCTGGGAAGGAAATTACCATGCGTCTTATTCGCAAAACCCCGCCATGAGAGAACTGACAGCAGCTATGGCAAAGGGCCATGGAGCAAGTACCTTTATAGGGGTAAGATAAAAACAGAACGAAAAACATCATGAGGTTTCAGATGGTGACCTTTCGCTAAAGTCGATGTCCTTAACAACCACAGCCAGAGATTTAAAAGAGAGACAATACCAAGGGGGTTTAAAATGACATGTGTGGGGGAGGGGGGCACTAATATACACCCCCCCCCATAAATATTCCCAAACTTTGGTTAAAATCTACTGTCCTTCTCGAGCAACGCCACACTGGACCATTCCTAAGGATCGGCCATTTGGCACAGGAGACAGTGGGGGACGCCACATCACTGGCCAGCAAGACCAAAGAGCCCAAATTACATAAGTCCACTGCACTGGGCAGTGACAGTGACAGCAGAGAGGGACACAACACTGGCTTAGAAGGTCAGAACCTCCAGGGAAACACAAACTTCCTGACACTGATGACAGCGTGACCAGCAATGCACAGAGGCGGGGACTCCGGCAGGTAGGTGGAGTCAGCACTGAGAGAGGTGTGGCTTGCGTCTGGAAGACAAAAGCATTTGGGAGATACACCCGGCTCTTTTGACAGCCGACCTTCTTGAGGCAAACACAGGCACCTAATCCGCACTCTAAAATCACTGAGAGCTAATTATGTCCCAAAAAAGAACAAAACGTAATTATTTGTGTCAAAAGCAATCACTTCAGTTTCATTATGACTAAAAAGATAATGATGACAGTTCTCTGTCTGGCTGTCCTACATTTGCTACATGATGATCATGATAGAGGCCAACACCACGGGCTGTGAATTCCTCGATCTTACAATTCATGGATCAGTGGGGATGGGCAGAATTTGGAACTGGAGGTGAAAAACCGCTTAACAGCACAGAAAAGAGACCCAACAGGGAACGGCCAGCAGTTAGTGGTAACAAAATACAGCCGAGGAAAAAAATGACCCAGTTCTACTTTTCAACTGCTCATCCTCTCACCTAGATGCCCTAAAACCCTGGTGGACATTTTCTGGCAGAATGTCAGCATTAAAAAAAAAAAAAACATGTCTGTTGTGGATGTCTGTGACCATCTATGGTGAGCTGCCATTCCCAGTTGATGTTGACGCTGATCAAACTGGCCAATCACCAGTCAGCACCTGAAATGGGCGTGGCCAGAATAAAGCCAGTCATTGCTCCAGACTGCATGGGTTGCAGGCTGGCTCTGTCTGCTGCCATGACGTCACCCTCCCAGACACGAGGCCGGCTGTTCCGGCCGCTGCCGCTGTGCCCTGCCGCACCGGACATCATCCTGAGGATGCCCTACGGGACATTTCAACAACAAGAACCACAGGAGGTGTCAGACCACTCATCCAGCCACATAGTTCCTTGTGCTTTCTGTTGTTCAGGTTGGTGCGTGCTTCAAAGAGGCACGAGAAAGGCAGAATTAATCTGAAAGGCACAAGTGAGCGCCACCCCCCCCTGGGGACACACATCAAGGCGCTGTCAAAATGGTGGGTGATCATTCACAGCAAAAAGCTACAGCAAAGAAAATGGTCAGGACCTGCACCACCCATATAATCAAAATGAACAGATAAAAAAAAAACACCTGATTGCAATGGATTCAGTTCAGCACCTCCCCTCTCGTTCAGAGCAGTGCGAACAAAGGCACATTGCAAATGAAAGGAATCTCATTAAATCTGTGCACCTAAGTGCCGCCGCCTCTCGCATCCAGTGACTCCTGCGTCTTCTCGTTCACCAAAATGCTTCCCTCAGAAGCACAAAACCAGCTGTGATTATTCATACGAGCTGCATAAATGGATGATAAACGGACAGCTCTCCGCAGATCACTAACAACTGCAGGCTGCACCACTTATTCTTTTCTGCAGTCATATTTTCTCTTCTTGCAGCATAAAGTAAGAGCGATACTAAGATCGCAGCGACACAAACACTTGGTAACTGCATAACAAGCGGTAAATTACAGCATAGACATTCCTGCCCTCCCCAGCCTTGCCCTCCGCACACACTGTGAACGCATGTAAATATCCAACCAATAAAGGACCCCTCATTCACACAAAGTGCAAACCCTGTCACCCAAACCGACCGGTGACGTCAGGGACAAAAGCCGTCTCAGGGCCCTGTAAGAAATGCCGTTTCCCCTCAGTGGATGTACGGCACAGAGAGAACTTACCGCTGGGGAAATGATGCGGGACCATTTTCAGGTGACACTTTCATCCAAGCTGATTCATAATGCTCTGCCATTAATACAACCAGGTATTATGGTAAGGGCCTTAATCACCAATGCTACAGCGGGGGAACTGACCCAGCAACCTTGAGGTTAACAGCCTCTGTCCTTAGATGCTTGGCTACACCCAAGAGCCGAGCTACAGCTAATACAGGACCCACCCCCACAATTCTTTAACAGCATTTGGGGTTGCTTAGGTGCTTAGGTACCTATTAAAGGCCTCTCAGTTAAATTGAAAATATATTGGGCAGAGTAAAACTAGGAAATCGATAAAATATCGATTGTTTCTTTGCGAAAACAGAAGAAAAATCATCACGAGAATCTGTCTTGTAATGGGCCATTTCCAGAATCCTGCATTGGGAATACAGCAGACTGGATCCCACTGGGAAACTGAGATTTCACTCTGGTCGATTATTTTCGATGCCTTTCACGGGACCATCACAACAGCCTGGCACAATGTCACCCGAGTACATAACAGCTCGCATATTATGTGGTCTGTGGAATACCCCAGACTGCCTTCCCCTACAGTTATCTCTCTCCCTCTCCCCCCTCTCCCTGTCAGCCTGTCTCTCTGCTCACAGACTGAATATCATGAGAAAGAAAAGGCATGCTGCTGAATAACCCCATTACAAATAAATCCACCAAAAATACAGGGCAATCCAAATACAATCCAAACGTGCGCGACTGTGCAATAAACACCGCACAGCCCCTTAGTTACGATTAATTTACCAGTGACCAGTCCAGTTCTCCACGAAAATCACATTTAAACACTATACCCCAAAACAGCCCCCGGTAAGTTAGGCATAGCCGGGGCCGGGCACGCCTGACGGCGCGCACTTATTATGCCCTTAGAAATTGGGCACTGCGTGAGTAAGCACTCTTATTTGTATATGTGAGAAATGGGAGTGCTCCTTACATGTATAAGTAGGCTATATCACATGCAAATAGTGCGGTGTGGCCGGCAGCGGCGGGCGGCTCCCGTCCTGCCCTTCAGAGTCGGGAACAGAATGGATCGGAACAGAGGCACTTTGGGATGCCTGTTGAATAGCGATAAGCCAACGAGTCAGTCTCGACGCGCCGCCTGGGTTCCGTTTCCCATATAAATGTTAGCTAACTATCCCTCTTCCGTACAAATAATGTATTTTCAGGTGCCGAAGTGTGACAGAGCATCGAGGAATGAACCTGGGCGCTGGTGCAATAAACGGCGCGCCTGCGGACGGCTGCGAACCGGCTGCGGCTCGGCTGCGAACCGGCTGGATCCCGGCTGCGAACCGGCTGGATCCCGGCTGCGATCACTGCCATGGTTAATTGTCACGGGCAATACAATGGGCATCTCTGATAATAATAAAAAAAAACTGACAAGGTCAAACCTTTCAGGTACAGGAAATGCCCTGCCTGCCTGCATGCATATACTTAATCGCCTATGGAAAGACAATAAAAACTAAAACCTGTGCAAACCCGAATAGGGAGCCAGCAGCCCCGAGCGCAGGTACAGCGTCACGCCGTCTCCCATGCGGCCGGTCAATGCGATCGCATCCCATGCTTATCTGACTAATGCCAGACAACTCGAACCTGCTAACGCTCCCTCCTTATTCATGCACAGCTTCAGCGGGAGCTGGCGAGTTTCGGCAGCTGGAAGTTAAACAGGCGCCTAAATTCGCGATTTTGGGCATTTCTGCGCGTCCCAGGCAGTGACATTAAACCCTCCTAATTTGTTTTTGTGGCTTTAAAGGGGGGCTCTCGAGTCGTAAGGTCCAAATATTTACAACCCCCCCCCCCCCACCCTGCACAAAAAACGTCCATGCACCCTCCGTAAAAGGCCCCGTGGAAGTATACAAACTAAGCGCATCCTATATCACGACAGCGAGGTGTCGCGCGGCCAAGCGCTCGCCCCGGTACCAGTGCGCGTCCCCGTACCGGCCAGAACAGCCGCACGCACGGGGCGGCTGCGCGGCCAGGACGTGCCCCGACTGACCTGGATCGTGCAGGTATATTCCGTATCGTCCAGCAGCCTCACGGTGCAGTTGCATTCCCGTTCCAGGTTCCTGATGCTGCCGCTCATCAGACGACTCAACATCTTCTCGCACGATCGCCGGGTCTGCGTCTGGGACCGGAACAATAAGCCGAGCGCACCATAGAAAGTACCGTCACAGCGATCAGCCTCTCCGGCCGGCGGGCTGAAGGCGAGCCGAGACGCGGGCTTGGGGCATCGCTACCAGGTGGGTGCGGACATGCTGCTGTATCACCAGCCCGATGCCCCCCATGCCAAGGCTGCCCGCTGCACCGTAGCTGCACGGCACCTCTCACCATTCATCGCTCGGTACTTAAAAAAGGGGGCGGGGCCGTGACGTCGACGAGGCGCGAGAAGGCCGGCCTTCTCCCAATGGCATTCTGAGCGGCGACGCAACATCTCGCGCATTTCGCTCTTGCGGCTCCCCTCGCGCCTGTCTCGTGAAGCACGTTTAAGGCACCGAACCGAGATCGCGGTATTGTGTCATAAGAGAAGTGCATGCTTTTTTACCCCCCATTCTTCAAATCGATGATTAACCTATTGGTTATGTTATGCATTTTTTTGTTGTATTGTAATATATTTATGGGATGCCGTTTAGCTTCACAGAGTCCGTCTTCCTGCGCCTTATGTTATAGGGCCGCGTATATATAAGGGCGGCCGCGTGTCGCAGAGGAGGCGCAGTACGCAGCGCCGCGCACCCCGGACGCTCCTTCGGAGGCTCAGTGACACTTACCAGCTTCCCTCTGTTCCAGCGCCACCCGAATACAAGACTGCAGTTTTATGGCATTTCACTAATTTCAGAAATATTTTAGTATTTGTGTATTTTTTTTTTTTTAGAAATTGATTTGGTCTTTGCGGCTAATGCCTCCCTTTTAAATGCTTGTTTTTTCTCCAAAAGCTTATCCTGGGCCAGGGTCATCTGCAGCCCATGTCAGTAAGCACAGGTACATCCTTGACAGGGTGCCAGTCCATCACAGGGAGCATGCACACACACCAGGCACTTTGGGGACACCATTAGTCGACCTGTCTATGCCCAGGAGGAGGAGACCAGAGCAGACAGGGAACCCACGCCACACGTACCGGGATGTTCCACTCACTCGTTCTTAAAACATTTAAATCATGATAAAATATCAAATTAAGTTATACCCATTTTGCAATAGAAGCTACTTATACTGTGGTTTATAATATACTTATACTTGATAATAAAGAGTACTGCTTAATATTAGCATTTATGTACAGTGCATCTATCATCAGCGGGATCGAGCGCCCCTCCGTGGCCTCGTGGTGTAAATGCAACGCGTCTACCTCGGCGTCTCTTCTCTGCTTGGGCCTGTATCAGGAAGCTCTATTTTTGGGTTAACATTGTTAACTTAACAATATACCTTGTCGGATTTAAGTCTGGGCTAAATGTACGTAAACTAAGATATAGTCCATTTTATCTGGGGTACCATAAATTCGACAAGTTATGTAGCTAACCAACAGGTATCGCTTCGTGATACAGGCCCTTTGTTATTTGGAACTTGTAAATCGTATTAAATGATCCCAGATAACTATGTAAGCAGGACAACTGACATCAAATGTTAGTTTCCTACTACTAGAAAGATCTTCCAGAGCTGTCTTTGAATCTGGAAGTCCTCTAGTAAATTAATTATTCATTAGTAATTTACCTGAAATCCAGATGAATGGCTGGATAGATTTACATACTTATCAGACACTTTTGTACGATGGTTAAGTGAGGCAAATCGCACATTGTAAACATTTATCCTGCAAAGGAGTCAGCTAGCTGCAAGTGAGGCTAGGCTGAGCTTAGAATGAATGCCCAGGTACCCCCCTGCACAAGTGTAAGCAGCACTGGGGGTGACCCAAGCACTACACAATGATTACACTTACAACTATTAACAAAGTAGGAACCTAATACCGCTATCCATGGGCCAGGGGTATAGGACATCAGAGCATTCAAAGAACAGAAAGAGGCATCAGGTTAGACTTAAGTCACACCAATGAGCCCAGATGTTTAGTGTAGCACAGGACCTTTGTCCCCCTCTTCTAGAAAGTCACCACAGGCAAGAGGACATGCCCAACTCATAATCACACTATGAATGCATGGGTTTGGACTAGAATGTTTGGGGTTCCGTGTGGAAATCAGTGACTGAAAAATTGACAGTGACACAGTACTTAACGGAGCACAAGTAACTTGGTAACTCAGTTACTACTCAAATACAAATCATGAACAAGTACCATACCTGCATGAAATTCAGGTACCCTCATGATTGATTAATGGTGAACAAACATGGATCAGTACATGACTAACACTTAGTTTCTGGTTGATTAATACATTAGCTATTACACACACTTAGCTGACTCCTTGGCTATATTATTTGTGTCCCTCATGTGAAATGCTAGAAAATCAACTTAAAATCTTTGGGAATCCCTGTATCAGTTAACCTATGAAGTAAACCAGGAAATGTAGCTCAAAGGTCTGTTGGTAAAGGACTAAAACATCTTCACTGCATGAAGCTGACCCCATCTTAACTCGAAAATATCGTAAGTCGCGACATGGCCTAGTCTACACAGGAGTCTTAAAGAATGGTGATCAGTATGGGGTAGCATACTGTGATTTGTTAATAATTTAAACCATCATAACTTGGCGACCATCTGTATATAAAAATATTTAAAATACAAATCCAGATTTTTAAGAAGCTTTTTAGTACTTTTTTTGTTTGCACACAAAACCATATGTTTTTGTTTGTTTTTTTTCACTCATTCACATTTTCCTTTTACACAGTTCATAGCAAAATCTTGTAGCATTCTTCTTGACACAATGTGTAGGCACAATGAAGCATTGCACATGTACCTGCCAGGAATATGTTGGGGATTCAGCAGCATTAAACACTAGCTACCTGTCACACTTTTAATTGCAATGGATTTCTTGAGTAATTGGGGGCTAAGGCCCTTGATTAATTAAAGGCACTATGGTAGCATCACCTTGCCGATCATCAGATCACAGCATGTTAACCTACCGAGGCATATAGACGCAAAAGCGAGCCTATTGCCGTGACATTGTTCCACAATGCCGTGACTCGGATTCGAACCGAGGTTGCTGCGGCCACAACGCAGAGTACTAACCACTATACGATCACGGCGAGCTACATAGACTTCTGCTCTTATCGCATAGGAATTGTAGTGGCGGACTTAGATATGAGCGACATGCGCAGTTTTGCCGGAGATGGCAGGGGCACCCGCACAAAAAAAGAAATAACAGTCGGAATGGTAACATTTACGTGATCGGTTCTCTACCAGTCAGTTGCACGCCACGTCAATGATATAATTTCACCGTGTGGGCCCTGATAAACGTCTGTGAGCCAGGCAGGCTACCACTCAGAATTATAAGATGGGCCGGGGGTTGGCTGACCTCAGGTCCCCCCACTGGAAGCCTGAGGTAGGGGGAGCGGGGCGATCTATCAAATAGCACACCTCTGACTTTGTACAGTACTAATGCGATTATTAAAATCAGTCACTACGAATGCTACCAAATAAACCACAATTCGTCCACGATACTGCGAAGATATATAGTCGAAATCGCTAAGAATGATACCGAACCAGTCTGCGCGCCGCCAAGGTGAATTCATTTAGTTTTAGCTCTTGGATAACTGTGTAGGGGGATGGGATGATGCTTCAGTACCAAATTAATACAAATGGATAGGAAAAGGTCTAAGCAACCATGCAGGTGTCTAGTTCAGAGTAAAGAGGAAAAATTAAGGGGAGAAACGCGCGAAAGATAAAAGTATGCAGCTATTTCATTTTATAAGTATATTAAGTATATTATGCATGTAATGAATTGGTTAGTATAACACTAATGTTTGTTAACCAAAAGTGTAGACTCTTTTCTAAATTTTTATGTATATACTTGTTTCAATTTGTCTTTATTAATTCTTTTTGATTTTAGTCTAATTTTGTATATATTTCTATATTTATGGGCCAGCTGGGCGAGACTATAGTGTCTAGAGATTATGGCTTAATTTAAATTAAACTATTAATATAAAACGCTGACGAAAACAAAGTATACATATCCCGAAAATTAAAAGTGAGCCTATTGCCGTGACATTGTTCCACAATGCCGTGACTCGGATTCGAACCGAGGTTGCTGCGGCCACAACGCAGAGTACTAACCACTATACGATCACGGCGAGCTACATAGGCTTGCGGAAATCGGGCGTCTTTTTGCGGCTAAAGATATGATGTCAAATTTTACTTTGCTGATGAAATCCCCGATTGTACTTTTCAATCCATTAACATTGTTTACTAATACCAAACGCGTGTTGATTTGCTGATATAATTTAGAATAAAGGGATAATCATAAATTTAAACAATAAAGGCGGCGCCACATTTCAATTACGGAAATTTAAATTCCTCTAGGTTAAGTTCCACTGGACAAAACAGGGAAGGTGTCGAAGCCGAAGAAAGGGGAGACACTTCAGAAACGGTTGCATTCATTTTTTATTTTTGCAAAGAAAGGCTAACAAATACTTTTAAAAATACATTCTGCGTTGAAATATGAATACCAAGTATTCCAACACTGAAATACGTGATCAAAAAAATCCAGCTGACATTTCATATGCACTCAGATAAAACACTGAAATCACCGCACAAGAGTAATGAAATAAGGTAGTAAAATTGGTCATTAGAGTTTCTCTGAAACTACTCATTTCACAGAGTAGCTCTTAGTAAACATGCTAAATACATGATAAATATTTTGAGAACAGACTGGGTAGATTACTGATGTCAATTCAGTATTTTGCATTCATAGTTGCTTAACTTACTTTAAATCATTATTTAAAGCAATATACATTTTTATTCATTTCTATAGCTGTAACTACGGTGGGCTGACTCCCGTGGGAAAAAAATCCCCAGAGCTTTTAAAAAGCTTTCCAGTTGGTGCACTTTAAGATGGCACACTGCCTACTGCATATTTAATTTAATTAAATTATTGTGTTGATTGCATTTAATTTATATTATTGTGTGCAGTTAGCTACTGATAATACATAATGTCCTACCAAAGTTTAAGATTAGTAGTCAAACACTGCGCCTTAAATGCCCGCAAAGGCTCTCCAAGTTGGATGCATCTCAGTAAACATGTGTGATCAAGTCATAGCTCAAGCTAGGAGATATGATAAAATCGGTCACTAATATATACACACAATTGATTGTACTTGCATATAGAAAAACAGCAATGTTATAATGGGACACATTTTATACAGATTACAAACTTCTGAGACTTGACAGTCATATTTCAGTGGCAAAAAGATCAAGTTTCTCAACAAGCAACTTTGAATGCAGGTGTGTTTCTTGAGAAGCAAAGAACAATGTTTCCAGATGGCGGATGAGGCTTGGTGTCGGTGGCCTGATGCGGGATCCCACTACAGACCCGGCGCCTGAGCGAGTTTCAGAGGGCCCAGCCCAGTAGCTCACTTTCATCATTCTCCTCTGGTTCATTACCCCTTGGAGAGGAATTCTGGGCGGGGCCACCCACTGCATTCTCTGCCTTCCGGGTAGAAGGCCGGCAGGGCTGTGACGATGGTGGGCGGGGCCGCGGCCTATGGTCCGTGTGCATGGTGCCCACCACCACTGCTGCCCCCTCCACCAGTGTCCTCTTATACAACTCACAACAGGCCACCAGGGGGCGCCCTATGTCCCGCTCCTTGCTCTCCATGAGCCGCTGGTGCTGCCCGATGCGAGTGTAGTGCAGCTCCACTGTGAGCACCAGGGGTTTCTGGGAACAGGAGAAAAAAAAACATCAAGCCCCTAAGTCACATGTTCTAGCCAAGACCAGTCAGTCTGCACACATTAGGGGTGTGCAGCCCCAACCCGCGTCTGCATACACACCTGGAGCTTCTGTAGGCCGCAGAGACGGAGGCTGCAGTCAGGAGCGTCAGTACTGTTTAGCAGCAGAGAGTTCATTTCACCAGACCAGCCAGCGACGGAGAAGATATCCTCCAGTGCCTGCAGCAGCCACAAAAGCAGCAGGTCATGGTAAAATGCCACTTAGAGCGACTGACTGCATTAGTCACAGGGTGCATTTGTTTGCATGCATCAGCAATGGAAGATAAACAACACGATACAAACACAAAGCACAAAACTCACAACAATGTGCCAACGTAGTGCAAAAAAGGTTGTGCAGAAATACATAAGGAAATATAATTACTAATTAATAGGGGATGCGAAATGTGATACAGTGTCATAGTTACAGTATGCAGGATGCCGGCTGCAGAATAAGGATAGTGGTGACCTAGTGGTATGAGGCCCAGATTATGGACAGAGGGGTTCAAATCCCACCTACCACCAGTGGGTCCCTGAGCAAGACCCTTAACCCCAAGTTGCTCCAAAGAGATTGTAGTCCCAGTAATGTACTGTAAGTCACTCTGGATAAGGGTGTCAGCTAAACGCCGTAAAAATGAAATGAATACCATTGGTTTTTAAATGCATGCCTTAGCTGTTATTTCATTTGGCGCCAGTATGCAGGCTAATTATCATGTCATATACATAGAAGATTTTAAAAATGTGATGCTTTACTACTGTAAACCAGTGTATTCCAGTGATTCAAGTTGTCACTTCATTGCCATTTCACTCATGAAAGGAAAAGAGACTGTCCAGGGCGTCGGAGGCTAGGACAAAGAACAGCTGAACAGTAAACAAGGAGAGATGCATACGAAAGATAAAAACAACACACAACAACAAGTAGTGGTGCAAGAGAGTCTACGGTGCAAAATAAACAAACGAAAAAAAACTAATATGCAAGTGGGGACCTTTTCTGTCAGTGTTTATAAGATAGGTGGGAGTTCAGGAAATCTGATCAGTCTAGGGGGGAAAACACTGATGGTGGCGGACCGAATGCTCTGGAAGGGAGTGACCAGGCTGTCTGACGATTGCCAGGGCTCACATGCAATGTAGTGGGCTCTGTTGCTGTGATGTTTCTAGTACATGTGCGTGAGGGTGGGGACCCTGTGATCTTCTCTGCTGTCCTGACTATTCGACAGAGGGTGGTGCAGCTGTGGTTGCCATACCAGACAGTGGTGTGAGAAGTACTCTATGGTTCCTCTGTAGCAAGCCATGAGAACCGGCGGCGGGGAGGCGTGCTCTTCTCAATCAGCGGAGGAAGTGCAGGCACAGCAGAAGTGTGCCTTCTTGGTCTGGGAGGTGATGCTGCTGGTCCAGGTGAGGTCATCTGCCACACTTTATGAGCCTTGAGGAACTTGGTGCCTTTTACCACTTTGACACAACAGTAGAGCCATGGATGATGCACAGAGACTGTGCTGTGCTGGAGCTCCTGAAGGTGGGAGCGGCAGAGTTGTTGCGTGTCATGGGGGTGAATAGCAGTGGGCTGATGGCACATCCCTGCAGGGCACGGGTGCTGAATGTGGGAGATCTGGATATTCTGTCACTATTCAACCTTTCATTTGAAGAGGACTCTGCAAACCCTGGTCCGGGGACAGACTGTTGTCTATGAGTGAGAAAGTCCAGTAAGCAGTGTGAGAGATTCACTGATGCTGTGTCCAGTTTTCTGAGCTTATGAGGGTCAATAGTGTTGAATGCTGAGCTAAAGCCTTTGAAGAGCAAGAGAGTTTTTGTGCTCCTGGTGGGTCAGTGTTAGCTCTCTCTGGATGTGGCACCCTCTGTAGACCGACCACGATGGTAGGTAAACCGGAATAGGTTTAGTCTTGTAGGGAGGCAGCCTTTGCTTTGGATCATGACCAGTCCTTCAAAGCACTTAGAGATGATATGTGGACATCAGCGGTGAAGAGGCAGAGGACTTGATCATTGGGATGAGGGGTTCTTCTGCACTGGCATGGTGTTGTGGGTGTCCGGAAGAGAGGCGTCGCTGGGGCATGTTTGGGGGGCAGTCCATCACGGCTCATAAGCTCAATCACAGTGTTTCTCAACCCGCGGGGCGCAAACGAAATTTGGGTTGTGGCAAGTTCTGAAAGTGTCAAGAGCCTGAGTTGGAAATTTAACATCTAACAACTCGCCATCTCCTGAATGCTGATCCACAATTAGATTTCCCAGCCCCAATCCAAGGATTAACTTGATCCGGCATCTGCTAACTAACTAACTAAAGCTTTCAAAGTTAGAGTCATTTAGAAAGACTCAGCATTCACACCAAATATTAACAGACTTATTAGCAGCGCGCTTGCTTCTCTCTCGTTTCCTCGCACTTTTGCGTAACTTCCAAGTTGCCACCAGTGGAAATCCAGCTTTTGTTTTTATTTCATTTATATTCGTCAGGCGCAACATATGTTTAATGGCATTGGCAGTATTATACTTAAGGGGAAAACTTAAGGTGTTTTGTGCAACCCGCCCCTGGTCTTTCGAAACCTCTATATTTAACTGGTTTGCTATGAAGTGTTGGTTTGAAAGAGCGCGAATAGCCTACAGAACAGTTGGGAGCTGGCGTAATGATAGCGAGCCTTCAACCAGCTCTACACTGTAAAAAAAATCCGTAAGAAAACGTATAATGTAGTGGTAATTTTCTGCCAGGACATTATCCGTTTTGTTACGGATTTTACGGACATTAGCGTAGGGGTGCCCAATCTTACCCGCAAAGGGCCGGTGTGTATGCAGGTTTTCAGGATAACCTTTAGATCAGCTGTTCGAA
>JAODKN010000021.1:8509925-8525228 GCA_026774425.1 Petrocephalus zakoni | reverse complement strand
CTGGGTGAGGTGGACTAGCTCTAGCAGGAGTTATGTCACAAAGAACCCCGCCCCTGAACACACGCACTATCACCCCAATCCTCTGTACCCCTGGTAATGCCTCCCCACCCCATGGCAAGCTTACCACTAGGGTCTCGGCGGTCGCTCCCTTTAGGGGCAGCCCATTGCAGTACCACTGTAACCGTGGAGCCGGGATCCCTAAAGACCAGCTCTGCAGTGTGACACGACTGTTGCGCTGGACCTTCTGCGACTTAGGCTGCAGAGCAATATGGGGCTCCCCCTGCCACGACCCAGGGAGACCTATGGAGGAGGTGTCACACAGAGACAAACATCAGAGAACCCTTAACTTAACACTTAAAATGCAACCTGGTTTGGTATTTGACTGGACAGACCAACATAAATAAACAATGTTTAGCAATGTCTACACAAAATCTTGCTATTTCTCTCAGCAACAGAAACGCTCACTCGGAACGCCGAGACGCAGGACCAATACCTGGAATGCCTTCGGCCTTCAGCACCTTCACTTTCACCCATTCACTGAAGACACAGTTATTGCGCTGGTCGTTGATTCGGCACACGTAGTACTGCTTCTTCTGAGCGCTGATGACCAAATCTGACGTCGTACCCCCGGGAACCTTAAAAAACAGCTCAAGCCATTCAGTTCTCCACTTGGAAAAAGACAGCAAGTCAGGGATATGCTTCCAACAACCAATGCAGAAAGTTATGCTTCTCTAAATTGCTCATAGTGTGTGCGTGTGCGTGTGTGTGTGTGTGTGTGTGGAACAAACTCACAAAAAAACATTTTTTTGGTCCTCACTACTTCAGACTCAGACTGGATGGTCCTCAATAATATAGGAATACAAACGTGTGTTCGGCTTTTGATTATCAATTATTATTTTTTTTTTATTAATAACTATTAAAAAAAATGAACAACTAATTTTCTGTGGAAAAAAATATGTGATTCACATTATACCCAGAATCACACAGCCTTACTGCAGTCAAAAGTATTGTACCTGAATGAGAAATGATAACTGATGGTGATCAACCATGTCCAACCACGCCGCTCAAACCAACACGATGGGCAGTCACCGACTCTCACAAACACACAAAGATCACCTTGCTGTGTTCCAGAGCTTAAGGATATTCCAGAAACCTTAGGCAACTCACCACTTCCTCTTCAGACTGGAACCATTGGTACTGTAGTGGCTCCAGTCCCTCAGCCCGAACACTCAGGGTCACCGTGTAATTGTACGGGACACATACGGACAGGGGCTGCTGTACTATCACAATTTCTGCCAAAAAAGTGAAGGAGGACAATGTTCATCCATGCCGGCTTTACGTTTGTATTTGTATAAACACTCAGTGTACAGACTATCTCGGAGAAGCGCCAACCATTTATCATGATTTCCAGCTGAGGACCGTGACAGACTGGACCATAAACACAGGGTTCAGGCATCACTACATTGTGCCGCCTGTAAAAACACAGAAATACATGTGGCACATTTACAGCACAGACCACACACACACTGGCTTTAACAACTGTACAGTTCGAAAGCCAACATTTTGGTTTACGTGTGACACGCCGTACTTTCCATGAACTGCTACATCTTTACCATCCCAGAAAAAAATATTTTTTCATAATATTTCGCATTCCTATATTGCATCACACAGACAATTAACATGACATGAAATGTTCATTCTTCAGTTACTTTTTGGTTCAGATGTCTTTACATATATCGTTACAACTTTAGTATTTATGTTTGAATGCTGAAGATGGTTCCCCACCTGCAATCAGACTTTGACTCGTAACTTTTTCGGTCTTGTTCCTCAACAACACAGCGCACAAGCTGACAACAAGAGACTGTCTATTCACGAAAGCTCATCAGCTTCTGCGTTGTATTCAGATACTGTCACCTTGGGTTAATAGGTCCCCTCTCTCAGCTGTGCAGAGCACTTAATTTTATTGACTTTATGCCATTTTTTGTGGCAGCACGTTTAAAATAGTCAAATTATAAATATTAAAATGTATATAACTTGTTTAAATATTACAAAAATCTTAAATATCATTACATAATAATAGTAACACACAAAGAGAAATACATAAGTGTGTTGCTAGTGTTTTATACCAAATATATAACCAAATTGAATATGCAAACATGTAAATATTACGATAGGATTTATAGATTTCTAAATGTAGATTTCAATGTAACATTAGATTACTAACATCAATCACAAAAGTTAATGCGGTGAAATTTAACAAAACATTTTAGATGTTACAGATTCTCAGCTTAATTCTCACCACCAACACAAATCCATATATTCACTGGAACATGACAGATAGACAATCCCGTAGACAATAAACGAAACATTATAACAGCCCTAAAAATATACAGCAGGGGACATTTTTATTGTTCGACTTCTGCTCATCTGTCACACATTTAACGTTGAAAGTTTTAAAGTTAGCGAAGTACAACTGCATATTCTAAGAAACAAACTTGCTACATATTTTTCTAAATACATACCAGTTTCAAGACGCTACAGCACACAAAGAGGCATTATTAAAACCACTACTGTTACGTTTCCGCGACTATACGCCACTATACTCAGGTAAAAAGAATTTACCTTTCTACTTAAACTTTCAGAATGTTTGTTCATAAAAAAAAAATTCTTCTCTTACCCAAAACCTGCCCTTTCCGGAAACCATCTGTAACCACACCTATTACCGTATCATCCTGTATATTTGTGCCAATAAAGTTACAGTCGCTGAACAAAACTAAATAAAAAAAACTGTTTTTCTTTAGCTGGTATTTCATATTTATATTCGAGACACTTTCTGTAAAACAGGAGTACAACAACAAAACAGTAAAACCGTAGTAAACAATTTAGTAAGTGAAACATTGACGTACCTTGTATTATGATTCATTGCATGATTTAACCAGTAAAAAATGAGGCGAACAGTCTTCAGATTCTTTTTTTCAAGTTGAACGTCAAGTAGCATTCCTGTTATTCCTAGTGTCATCTGTATGACATAAACCTGGATCTAGGAATTACAAATCACACTATGATATCTATCTATCTATATATCTATCTACGTACATAAATACATATATTTTTGCTTTATTCATTTGTATTTTTGACCAATTATTAATTTATTAACATTGCTGTTCTTGTTATATAGATGATCTTGACATCAAAACTTATAGCAGAAACTACAACTCCAAGAGCAGTGCTTCCCTTGCAAAACTGTTTGACATAAATTTCACAAGAAAATTATTATTTTAAAGAATAAATGTATGTCTCTTATGCTTCTTTTAAATGGCCATTTAATCGTACAACTAGACCCATTAGTAATTTGATACATAAATAATGCAGGCTACTAATTAATATTTGACAAAAAATGTTCAGGCCCATAAAAAGGTGTGACAGGGTTCGTTGTGTGCAACCATTGCACGTCCTTTTCAAGGTCAGCGTGTAACCAAAGTACTTTTATGTTCGTCAAGCAAACCAACGTGACAGCAGACTAAAACTTATTGGGCTTATAAGATGACTCTCAAGGGTATAGGATCCTTTCAGAACATTTATTAAACAGTAGAAGGCATTTCATCAGCAGCATCTTTAGCTTGAAAGCCCACATACGATAAACAAACTGCAGTAACAGGCAAGAGAAAGATCTATACCGGCATGCAAATCTTTATCTCCTATTAGGATTTAAAATTTGTCACTTCCTGATTATGCGCAAAAATCTTATTTTGGTGCGCCTATGTTAATTAATTGGCCTTTTTTTGTTTTTTTTTTTGGAGACATGCTTTCTGTCCATTTCTTTGAGTTCTGCCTAGTGAAGACACTTGTATGAGGCAAGTAGTGTAAAATGTGATATGGTCTTGTGTCTATTTATGGGTCTCCTATAAATAGGGCCAACTCTTGGTGGAGCGTGGGCACATGTTTGATTGATAATTGCGGAATATCAGCCTCTCCAAAGGACAGCAAGAAACATACGAATGGTAAGTACAGAAAAACGCGAGAAAGTGTGCTGTGGAATAAACGAATTGCATCAGGGCAAAATTATTCGAGTTAACTGGGTGTCTATATCTGGATGATGGAAAATCTAAAAAGCAGACTCCTTATTTTCAAGACATTTGTTGCAGTACGTTTATATATATATATATATTGTTTATTTTATAATTGTTTATTAACATATCGTACAAGTGCATTGTGACTTGTAGTACTAGAACAAGTTAAATATATGTACAAGTTGTATGCATATATAACTTGTGCTACTATTAGCTTTGACTAGACACGTCTTATTTTTTTTCAGCGACAGTTGTAACACGGACGCCGTTTCTGTAACAGGACCGCAGCTACCTTCCAGAGCATCACGGAGGCGCAGCACCCAGGGGCCTGACTTTCAGCCCGAAACCGTGATCCGTGCGAGAGGCGGCCGATCCCCGGCACCATGAGCTCCAGGAGACCGATGGGCCGCTCCTTCTCTCTAAACGGGAGGAGCGGCACAGAGGATAAGGAGGACGTGGTGGTGCCAGCTGTCAGGGCGGACAGCAGGAACTACCTGATCAACGTCAGACCCGAGAACCGGTACAGCCTCCCCTCGCTTTCTAGGTTAATGATAACGATGGGGCAAAGCCGAAGCCACCTTTACAGTAATACTAATAGAATGTGTATAAACAAGACCATTTCAATAGAGTTAGCTTTTTTTATAATATTTTAAAATAGTGATTATGGCATGGAGCGTCTGTGATCACTAAATTCCACCGAGTCCCTAAATTTAATACTGTTCCTACGAAGAACTGCATAAAAGGTGAATCAGCGTCGTTAGCAGAAGCTTATTGGTTGGTTTAAAAACTGGCCATGAAGGCCATCTGGTTAAAAATAAACAGTATCACACTAAAATTAGCTTTTGGAAGTACAGTTACCAAACACTCTCCGTTGCAAAAGATAAAAGTTTATAAGCAAAATGTAATTTCACGAGAACTGTAGCCCTCCATAGGCAAATTATATTTATGTACTTTCAACGTACATAATATTAATTCTTGTGAAAGGGCAGTGTGTATAATATTGTGTCTCAGCTAGTCGAGTTGGCATGTCCTAGTTGGTTGTTTGCAGGACCTTGTAGACTACCTCGTTTGCATGGGGATCATCTGGGTAATCCTGTGAAATGGCGTCTCTGAATTGCCTCTAGTCACTGTGCGTGCAGGTATGAGCACATGTGTGCATGTGTGCATACCCTGTGATCCTGGGTGCAGCCCACCCACTTGGTCAGGAAAAAAATGACCGGATCACTGATACTGGATCTTGCTGAGGTAAAACATAAACATTTAAGTTTCTGTTACTTTTGTACCAGCAAAGCCCCTTTTAACATTAGCATGTAAGTTATAGTTTACTAGTTGAATAGTTTCCCAGACTAGTTCATTTAAACTGTGAAAGCTGCTGTATTGTATGGTGATTTAATACTGAAAACAATTAATGTTATACTGTCATACAGCAGTGCCTATATAGGGCACATTATTCCAGATTATTTTAGAAAACAGTTTTATCCATCCTTTGCATGACTGATAAAACCAAAGGAATTCTGTCTGCAGTCACAAAATGCTAAAACATACTGTTTGTGTAACATCCTTCCAGCTGTTTCTGAATATTAAAAAAAATGAGAACTTGCAGAAGTTGCATAGGGGCAGTGTGGTGACTCAGGTCGGCCTCTGGGCCAGTGCATGTGATTCCTGGACCTGTGCGTGTGGAGTCTGCACGCGCTCCCTGTGTTTGTGCGCACTTCCTCCCACAGCGCAGAAACGTGGTCTAGGTGAGCCGGAGTCTCTGAATTGCCCATGGCGTGTGAGTGTGTGCGTCCCTCCAGGGAACTCGATACCATCTTCCCTATGATCCCTGGGATATAATTCAGGTTCTCAATTACGATGTACTAGATAAGCATGAAGATCAATATTCTGAAATGCTGCTTTTATGACTATAGGAAGGCAATATTCACAAACACATTTACCTACATTTATCACTTTTTTGAGCGCTTATTTGTACTCATGTCAATAAAAACTAAATAGTTCTAATTTGTCCTTCACACACTATGGGCAATTTAGTGACACCTGTTAGCCTAAGTGCATGTCTTTTGGCTGCGGGAGGAAACTGGTGTACTTGGAGGAATCCTGCACGGCACAGGTAGACCATGCTAACTCCACAAACAGCGGGCTGGGGTTCAGACCACCAGCCAAAAGGCTTATTCATACTTCTGCATCAAGCCTATACGCAGAGCTACACAAGGGGTCACTGCGAGCATTTACACAGCCTGCGTGGCCACGCCGCATAGGTACATTTCTGGGGAGGTGCGTATCTATGCCGTACTTACGCCGTGATGACAGTGTAGATTCTACGCAGAAGTATAAATCAGCCTTTAGAGCAGTGTCCCCGAAGACAGACCCAGTCCTCAGGGAACCCTGAACAGTCCACATTTTTGCTCCCTCCCAGCTCCCAGCCAATCTGGAACACCTGGTACAGCTGGGAGCTGAGAGGAAGCAAAAATGTGCTGCCCAGGGTTCCCTGAGGACTGGGTTGGGAAACACTGCATTAGAGGCGACAGTGGTGTCCACCAAGCCCAGAGCCGGCCCAAGGCATAAGCGAACTAAGCGGCTGCTTGGGGCCCCCACGCCACCAGGGGGCCCCCATGAGTGCTTGAAATGTCAAGATATCTTGATGTAGGTGGTGGGGGGAGGGGCAAATCAAATTCTGCTTAGGGCCCCATAAAGGCTCGGGCCGGCCCTGCCCAAGCCACTGCGCTGCCCAGTGATACCGCTTGTTTCTATGCTTATTTTTCATAATGGCCTTTCCTTAAACAGTAATCGTCAGTTAATTCTAAACTTGCAGGCTCCTTTTTGGCATATTTAACTCACATTTGAATTTTAATAATAGTAAACATGTTTTTTGATGAGTTGGATTTAATATTTCCATCATATTATTGACATGAATAGTGACCTGGTAATGCTTCTTAGTAGCTGACAAGCCGTGCTGTAACAAAACTATTTAAGGTGACCCTTCCTGGGCTCTGCAGGAGTACATTGTCCAGTGTGATGGCCCATCTGACCGAGGAGACGCAGCCGTTGTTTGAGACCACCTTAAAATCCAAGGCAGTGTCAGAGACTGCCAGCGCGAAGTTCACCTGTGTCATCTCAGGTTAAGCTTCAGTGCGAATGTGAATACAGCAAATGTCTGAATCCTTGCTTGTATTGTTTCAGAAATATACCCTCGCATGTGTGTCTCGAAGCTGACTTTCTAACATCTGAAGTTGTGTGGAGTTAAAACAAAACGTATTTTGAAGAGTAATACCCTGTAATATGAATTTTCATCAAATGTGTGAACATATGTTGCTGTGTATTAACTATCTAGTAAATGTATATTATAAATGCAGATTCCCCACAGCCGCAGTGTCCCTGCTTAATATGCCATCCGCATTGTGTCCCTCACAGGCTACCCAGTCCCTGAGCTCACGTGGTACAAAGATGACACGGAGCTGGACCGATACTGTGGTCTTCCCAAATATGAGATATTCCGCCATGGAAAAACCCACACTCTCCATATTTACAAGTAAGCCCAGGCTTTTTGGATTTGAAAAGTTCTCAAAAAGAATTCATATCATACTATTGACGGTAGGAAAAGACAGATAATAATATCAGTAAATATAGCCAGTGTTCAATATGCCTGCCACGTCCTGCACGCCTGACCCTCCTGTCTCCTCCCTATCATGGCCCTGATGAGCCACACCTGTTGCTCGTTACCCCTCGTTAGTCTTTGAATTTAAGCACCTGATTGGCTCGTCAGCCTCATTCCAGTCATTACTGGACACCCCCCTGTTGCCTGTGCCCTTTGTATTATTAACTAAAAGCCCCTTTTTGTTTTCCCGATGGCTGCCCGCAAGTCCTTTGGCTTCCAGACATGACAAAACACCATTTTCTGGTGCACTTTACATTAACTGCACCTTCATAATGCATGCATAAACCATTCATAAGCAGGATGTATGCTTTAATATCAAACATTATATGATCTTAAGATGTTCATATATTTGTGATGTTTGTTATCATCATATATTTCTTATGAATGTATTTCAGAGCTGTTAGGGAATGTTAGATTGTTAAGGTATTCTTACATGCTGCTTATGAATGCTCTATGAATCCATTATGAAGGTGCACTGAATGTTTTATGAATGCATTTATGAATGCAGTTACCAAAAAGATAATAATAATAACAACAATAACTATAGTCAGGTGTTAGGTGTGCTTGGTATGTGAGTGTGCCCTGTGATGGGTTGGCCCCCCATCCTGGGTTGTTCCCGGCTTTGCACCCATAGCTTCTCCAGACCCCCCCAAGACCCTAAATAGGATAACTGGAGACATACAACCCAAAATCAGAAAAAGTTGGGATAGTATGGAAAACGCAAATAAAAGAAGAAAGTAGGGATTTCTAAATTTACTTTGACTTACATTGAAAACAATACAACAGCACATTATTTAATGTGTTCCTTATGAATTTTATTGTTTTTTCCAAAATAAACACATATTCCAATTTTGGTTCTTGCAACACATTTCAAAAAAAGTTGGGACAGTAAAGCATTTACCACTTTGTAATGTTGCCATTCATTTTCTCAAACCTTAAAAGACGTTTATGGACTGAAGACACCATATGATGAAGTGTTTCAGGTGTAATTTTGTTCCATTCTTCCTGCAAACAAGTCTTAAGGTGGGCAACAGTACGGGGTCTTCGTTGTCGCATTTTGCACTTCAAAATGTGCCACACATTCTCTATTGGAGACAGGTTAGGACTGAAGGCAGGCCAGTCAAGTACCCATACCCTCTTCCTCCACAGCCAGGACTTTGTAATGTGTGCAGAATGTGGTTTTGCATTGTCTTGTTGAAATATGCATGGGCGTCCCAGGAAAAGATGTCTTCTTGGAGGCAGCATATTGTGCTCAAAAATCTCTATGTATGTTTCAGCATTAATGGTGCCATCACAGAAGTGCAAGTTACCTTTGATATGGGCACTAGCACAACCCCATACCATGACAGACCCTGGCTTTTGGGCTTGTTGCTAGTAACAGTCTGGATGATCCTTTTCTTCTTTGGTCCGGAGCACACAGCGTCTATTTCTCCCAAAAAATACCTGAAATACTGATTCATCTGACCACAGTACACGTTTCCACTGTGTGATGGCCCATCCCAGATACATCCGAGCTCAGAGAAGTTGACAGCACTTCTGGACACTGTTAACATAGGGCTTCCTTTTGGCACAGTACAGTTTTAACTGGCATTTGCGGATGTAACTACATATTGTGGTACTTGACAAAGGTTTGCCACAGTAGTCCTGAGCCCATGTGGTGATATCGCTTATACTGTAGATGAATGACGATTGTTGATGCAGTGCTGAATGAGGGATCGGAGATCGCGGTTGTTCAGCTTAGGCTTGCGCCCTTGTCCTTTACGGACTAAATTCCTACAGATTCCTTGAATCTTTTAATTATGTTATGCACTGTTGAAGGTGAAATATCTGAATCTCTTCCTTTTTTCTTTGAGGAACATTGTTTTAAAACATCTCAATAATTTCCACACCTATTTGTTGGCAAACTGGCGATCCTCGGCCCATCTTTGCTCCTAAAGGACTAGACCTTTCTTGGATGCTACTTTTGTACCAAATCAAAATTACAATCACCTGTTGACGTCACCTGTTTCAAATCATTATTTAACCAATTAACCTCATTACTAGCTCTAAACTGCTCCTGTCCCAACTTTTTTTGAAATGTGTTGCAAGAACCAACATTGGAATATGTGTTTATTTTGTAAAAAACAGTCAAATTCATGAGGAACACATTAAATAGTGTGCTGTTGTATTGTTTTCAATGTAATACAAGTCAAAGTAAGTTTAGAAATCACTACTTTCTTTTTTTATTTGCGTTTTCCTTACTGTCCCAACTTCTGATTTGGGGTTATAAAATGGATGGATGGATGGATGGATAGTCACTTCTTGTTATACACTATTCTAAAATAACATCATGCATCCCTCTATTCTGTTTACATTTTGCTGAGCGAGTCAGAAACACGTGAATTTCATCGTTATTCCAATTTTTTTAATTTTATTTCTCAGTGAGGGGGGTTGCTTAAAATAGGAACAGATTTCTAGAATGCAGCTCCCTCATAAACTGAGAAGCTTCTGTGTGGTGTGGTGTGTAAATCCAGTGGCATTTTAAAGCGTCCTGAATACACAGTCCTGAAACGAGCCGCTTGCTGTCCTGTGACTCTTTGTCCAGTTGCACTGAGGAGGACGCAGCCATCTACCAGGCCTCAGCCAGGAACTCCAAGGGCATCGTGTCCTGCTCGGGGGTGCTGGAGGTGGGCTCCATGAACGAGTACCGCATCCACCAGCGCTTTTTCTCCAAGCTGAAGCAGAAGGCTGAGGCCAAACGCAGGGAGCGGGAGGAGAGCCGGCTGCGGGGGGAGAAGATTCAGCCGAGGGGGGCCGGCCCTGAGCACGTGCAGAGGAAGCGCCGCTCCCCAGGCGAGGCGCACCCCGGGGTCCCCCCCCTGCCTCGGAAGGCAGGTGAGCCGGTGGTACCCGAAGGCGCAGCGCATCCGGTCGCGGCGGCAGACATACCCAATGGCTACATCGGAAATATCCCAGTGGACGTGCCCAGCGATGCTGGGAAGGAGGAAGGTGGCCAGTTATTCCGGAACATGGGCAGCCCAGTCAAAGAGCCCCTGGCCAAAAAGAAAATCAAAACTACTAATGGGACAGCCAGCGAGAGCACCTTCCAGGAATCGGTGCCGGGATCCGGGCCCGAGAAAGAGCCTAGAGATGGAGGAATGAGCCTGGCCCAGTACCTGGCTGCCGAGTCGCAGCAGGCTCAGGTGTCAGAGGAGGAGGCGCCGAAGTGGGGCAAAGAGAGACGGGAGGCTGTGGAGCACCTGCCGCCGAGTTCTAAAGGCTCTGCAGCCAAGGGCAAGGTGGCCCGGAAGGAACCGGAGCAGCACAACACACAGTCTCCTCTCACGTCGGTCTTCTTCTCTTTGAGGGACATTTTCTTTCGGGGCAAGAAGAACGCTGACGACGTGGGGCTCCCAGGTCCTGACTCGCTCCCAGATGGCATCCCGGTGGACTCTAACCAGGTTGTGGCGGTTGGGGAATGGGCGGAGCCTGAGGAGATGGAGCATCAGCCAACTGTGAGCCACATGACACGGTCAACCTCGAAGACTTTCTGCCCTGATGAGCTGCAGGTACAAGGTGACCTGGTTCCAGATGGCCCCGTGCAAGGTTTCACAAGTAGGGAGGAATCTGCACAAATATCTTCTGAGACCCGGGCCACCTCAGCCCAGTGGGAGAGCGAACAGGACAATGGTTCTGCGCCTGTGGAGAAAGGAACCATCATGCCAGATTCTGTGCGTGTCCCTCAGCCATTGCAGGCATGTCCGGTGAGTACGCTGTGTTTTTTTTTTTGCCTGAGCTCAGGAGTTTTATCTCCATCTCTAGTTAGTGAAATAAACATGGTGGGCACTGCTTGGAGGGTATTTATAGAAATCTGCGTGAGGGGGCACTACCATGTGACACAAGCTCCAACTGACAACAACACATAGCTACACGGAAGCACATATCATACAGCCCAAAGTGAAGTACACTCAAGCCTCACTTGTTTATCTGCTAACAAACATGTTAACATGAATTTACATTAGTCAGTGATTGCACTATTAATATTAACGCAAGGCCAATGTTGGGACTTACTAAATATTTACAAGTAGTTTAAAATGACTCACTAGATCATCTAGTCTTATCCAGGAAATGGCGTGCGGGTTTTCGCTGCAACTCTTCAATTAGGTTACTAATTAGAGAACCGATTGCCCGAAGAGTCGTCCCACCTAGGTTTGAAGAGCTAACTGAAAGATTAACCCAAAAACATGCATACACGCCGGCCTTTTCCGGACAAGATTGGCTACTGCTGATCTAGATACTCCTCAGGAGAACCGGGCAGGAATTGCTGAGAAATGAGGACAGTAGAAGAAGCAGGTTTTATGGATAGTTCAGCATTTGGAGGAAGTATCCGGCCTGTTTTTTTTACCTGGGCATCCACTGTGAGTTTGATCTGATCTGAGTCACACCTGTGTGGTGATCTTGTGTCTTAAATGATGATCATAAGGATCTTAGGTCAGTGCAGTGTGGACTTTAGCCAGTGTGGTGGGGACGTTCCCTAATCTTGACTTTGATACCTTAAAATAGACCTCCGTCCAAATGCTGGCCTGGTCTCAGCCTGACCATACTGAGGGTCAGTGTGTGTCCCCGGGGGGGGGGGCGATCTCTTGACTCGTGACTGCTGTCAATGTCAGGGTCCCATACTTCAATATAAAGCGCTGAGGTTAATGGCTAAAAAATGCTGCTTCTTCAGATTGCTAGAGGGGAACTTCTTCTTGGGTTAATCTGGTGTACATAAACTTCAGAGTACATACTAACTCCATATGTAATGCAAAAATTAAGAACTACAAACCTGTTTCCCAGACTTGGTCTTGGTTGCACTTTATGCATGCTGGCTCTTCCATTCAGATGACGTTTTAATTGATTAACTAAAGCAATAATATCTAATAATATGGCCATGTAAATCTGCCCATCCAAATAGCAGAAAGCATTGGGTGAAGGCTCCAGTCTTAATATCAGACTAATCTGAATGCATATTTATTCTGTTTTGTTGATTTCCTAGTTAATAATATAAAAGAATATTAGGCTGAAATAGGTTATTACAAATCCCATTTTAAATTTTGTAACCATTTTAAGTAGTGATTAATAGAAATAATGAAGATAAATGCATTATAAGGATGTACTTAGTATTATATGTACTTTAGTTAATTACCTTTGTTCTTAATTATTCATTATCTGCATGCCCAGACCATTATTATACTTTATTATACTTTATAATTATACTGTCAAAATATCCATCTGTCCATTTTCCAGCGGCTTATCCTGGTCATGGTTGGTAGACATGGGGCATATTTACATCCTACAGGCAGTTTAGAGAAAGCAGAACCCACACGACACAGAGAGAACATGCCAGCACGGACACAGCCTGAACACGGAGTTCAAAGCACCAGCCCTGGGGGTGCAGGACTCACCATTCCAGGCTGTATGTGTCAGTCAGCTCCTCAGGAACCTCTTAACAGTTCACATTTTTGCTTCTGTGGGGAGCTGAGAGGTAGCAAAAATGTGAACCGTCATTGGTCCCCAAGTACCGGGTTGAGAGACAATGATTTAGAGTGAATTGACGTAATAAATAAATACATAACTACATTTGTTTGAATTTGACGTGTATCTGAGAAATACTAGTACTAACTCGTTAAGCTGCTTCTCCTTGCAAGTGTGAGCCTGTCAGTAATGTAGATGTGGTCACGCTCTCTTCCTGCCGTGCGTGTCATGGTGCTCGGGCGGCCCGAGTTTCGGTCTGATGACAGCCGCTGGGTTCGAGCAGCGAGCCCCATTCTTAAAAGTGACAAAGCTCGCACCTGTGCCGTGACCCGTGTTGCGGTTTTCCCTTTAATGCGGAACTGCAACGGGTCGATCCCTGCGGGCTCTCAGTGGGTGGAACTACGTCTTCATTGTGCATATATGCATGTGAATGTCGAACTTCTGCAAAATGGAAAGTGATTGACGCGGAAAGCTGCCAATTTCCTCCCGTGAAATTTCTATATTCGTTTCAGCAACTTCTTCCATGTTCAATTTTTCTTACACCGCAAAGAAAGACGCTGTGGAATGCTTCTCAATCCAGCTCAAACTAGTCTGGCATGGGTATAGATATAGATTCTATGATATAGATTGCTATGTAGGTCAGATTCTTCACATATCTAGTTAATGTATTTCTAGGTTATCGCATGAATCAGAAGTTAAAGTCAGATACCTGGTTAAGATTTTAGACTTCTGCCGCCAGTTTGGGTATTGATTGTGTTCTCGACAACTCAAGATTAAGAACAACAGGGGATGCAGGTGGTATTTTGGTTAAAGAAACTGGTAATATCTGGACTTTAAAATCCTGTGGTTCGTAGCAGAGGTTTTGCTTTGAAGAATAATGTGATTAATCTGCAATACTTTGGGTAATGACGTGCAGCTGGAGGAGATAATCATCTGTAGAACTTTATGGCATCTAAATCAGTTTGGATTTCACATATTTTGGAATTTTCTTCGGCTTAAGAGTTGGGATGACAATATGTCTCTAAAAGTGAAGATAACCACCCAAAGTTAATTCCACTTCAGCACATGATTGGTCACATTCTAGGGGAAGGAGAGGGTTGATGGTGGCTGGGGGGGAGGCTGCTCTGTCATCACAGGAAACCTTTGCTGAGCGGAATCGCCGGCATGGGGAGATACCAAGCACCTGGCCCAGCACCAGGCGGCTCCACCCTACCAGCGTGACCAGCTGCAGCGGCTCTGGGCCTCAGGAGCCAAGGCGGAAAAGGACAGTCATTGCACTATATATAGGACCAGAATCTCCGTTTTGCCTCTTTGGGCTTTCACATACTGCTGTGTCCGTGAATCTAGTTAGCATCAGCACCAAGAGCTCTGCAGACCTTTCTCAGAAGCTCGGATTCCTCTGAGCTTCAGTAGATGGGCAGATGGCATATGACCAAAGGTAGACACTGAGCTGCATAGTAACCCGAAATGAAATGGAGGGGTCAAAGGTCATATTGGCCCAGGTTCTTCACCCACGCCAGGGATTCCTGACTCCCTCAGTAACTGCACAGCTGTTAATATTCATAAGGAGAAGAGGCAGCAATACACCAAATCGCTAAAAGATGTCTGACGTACATGCCGATAATTGTGTGACAGTGTAGGCTGGCTATTTTTAGCTTGTCTTGTGGCACTATTTCTGATTGTGGGAGAGGTATATGACTTCAGCGAGTGCAGGAACTGAGAATGCTTTTAAAAGATATTGTGACACTTGAGAACAGCTTTTCCAGTGACATCTTTACTATGTGCATCAGATATCAAGAGCAGTATGTGATCTGCATGTGACAGGTCATAAATATTAAAGCTTTTTCCATTTTTGTTTCCATTAATCAATCTGTTGTGAAACAACAGTGTACCAAAAGCTAGAAAACAAACTCAAACACAGTAACATGGTGTTTGTTCTGTACTTACATTCTGTTATTACTGGTATTTTATGGTCATCGACCGATATTGATTTTTTTATTACCGATACCGATACCAATTATTTACATGTTTATGTGTCCGATAACCGATATTCCGGACCGATATTTGTTTGCTATTATACTT
>JAODKN010000021.1:8475101-8490830 GCA_026774425.1 Petrocephalus zakoni | reverse complement strand
CTTCTTGGGGGTCCGGCCCCCAAGGAGACTGTCTGGTAAAACTCTGGCCCTCTGACAAATATAGTTGATGACCCCTGGTGTAGAGCTTCCGTCCTGTTATAAACCTGCTGCTTCGGGCGTTCTAATCAAGCAGCGACTATTTCACAATGCCCACAGTAACTTACGATACCACGTCAAAAGAAAAAAAAAACGCGCATTATCTAAACAACCGCAGCTGACTTTACTGGACAGCTCAACATAGCACAGCCTTTAATAACGCATACGTCTCAAGTAATAAGACAATAGAAATTTAGGTTTCTTTTCATTATTATAAAAGCGGTCAACCTTTTTATAATCAGGCAGTGCGTCGGACATCCCCAGCGGTTAACATATCAGGACATTTTACTGATACGCCGTGCCGAAAAAAAACGCTGCCTTCCGACACGTATATTTTTTATACACAACATGCACGGCAACATTGTTTTTTTAATGTATGTTTTATTACAGCGATGCGGCGGTGGGGCGCCGGGGGAGCGGGGTCCTGACGCGCGGCCGCCTGCCCGCACAGGAAGCGCTTAGCAGACGGGCGAGCTGGGAGCCGAGCTGCGGCTATACTGCTAGCGCCTGCACTCTTCTCGGCCGCTTCGGACGCTCGCAGCGCCTCGCCTCGCCTCGCCGCTCGGCCAGCTCCTAGCCTTTGCTGAGGGCGTTCGCGTTATCCGGCATTACCGGGCGTGTTGTGTTCCAACCGTCTGCATCCAGTTACGAAAAAACGGTTTGCTAAGCACAAAAAAACACCCGACCGGGAAAGGCCGGGCCTCGGGGAGGGGGGCTGCTAGCTAGCTAGCTAGCTATCGTTTTCTGACGTTACCCGAGTGTCGTCGGAATTGTAATTAAATGTACCCGCTTGAAGCTGTATTAGGCGGCTAATAAAATGATACATTTCCCTGCGTGTAACTACGCGTGTGTGAGATGCCAGTAACACTGAGTGTAAGCTACCTGCTGTAGCTACCGGTAGCTCAGGTGGCAGGCCACCCTGCCTGCAAGTTAAAAATATCTGCTACCTTTGGGTGGGTGACGCATCTGATTCTGTGTCCGTGCAAACTTTTTTCTCACTTGGGGGAGAAAAGGAAAAAACATTCTGCGTTGGACAGTTGAATTACGTCCGAATCGTAGCCGACGAGGCGCTTGCTGGCGAAGGTGGGGACATATCAGCGACTCCTTAGTATCGTTCGCCCCAAAAAACACCATTTTTATTTAAGCGAGAGGATGGCGGAATAGCGGGGGAAATGTCCGGAAAAGTTGCCCGCCGCTTCGTCTGAGCTATAAACGTGGTGAAGGCTGGCGCCAGGCGTCCACGTTTCCGCTGGACGTAGTTAGCCATGAAATCACCTAAACCTAAGGATCTGCCACGGTGAATAAACGGGACCCAAATGGTAAATACCGCTTTCGTTTTCTGGGCTGTCACGTGTAGCACCTCAAGTGTACATCTTGCTTATGTCTGTATAAATCTATTAACCATTTATTGTAGATGTCCACAATTTGTTTACATATATATATACACACACACATGCTTTTCGTTCTGAGGTCTTCTGTTTTAGATTTTGTTACCGGTCTCAGTGTGCCGTAATTCCTCATGAACCCTGTGAGCTCGAAGTGATTACAGGTGACTGGAATGTTGATTGAACCCTGATCAGAGTATTAGGGGTCTTAACAAGTTCCTTAAGTCGGTTGTTTGGAAACTTGGAATATAATCTTCAGTGATAATGTTTAGTAGATAATGAGCAATACTTCATCAAGATGAAGGTAATTACCTAACACGTTAAAATTAAATCCAGGCCAATATATTAGTAGTTTAGGAAATGATTAAGGTAATTTCATTTTCAGCAAAATTCTCATTGAACCTTCTAAATATCCATAAAATGTCATGTCCTACTTGAATAAATCGCATAATAGATTTTTCTAGGTATATGGTTTGTTGATGTTTTTAGTAAAAAGTTTCTGATTATTCAGATTAACAGAAGTAAAGAAAAAGAGTAGACTTAACTATCGCTTGTGCTCTTTTTCTGACAGTGAGGTAGATGTTCAGGTATAATTTGTGCCTTGATTATGAAGTGTTTAGGGTCTCCTAATTTTCTGTGCCTTGGAAGTCGACCTTGGTCATGTGATCAGTGTTTACAAACATTGAAATGGTTTAGCAGCCAACTGTAGTGCACAAATGATTTTTCGTCACTGGTCTGGGGAAGCAGTTAGTTACGACGGCGTATTAGGGCCATTGTATATAAAATAAAACGGCGTTGGGAAGGGGGGTAAAATTACGAGAAAAAAGTCAGAAATTCTGAGATTAATGTCATATATTTGCGTGAAAAAACTCAGAATCTCTGACTTTTTTTCTTGCAACTTTGACTTTAAAATCTCAGAGAATATCTGACTTTTTTTCTCGCAAATTTGCGACTTTCGGATCTCAAAGAATCTCTGACTTTTTCTCATACATTTGAGAGTTTTTTTCTCGTATATTTACCACTTTAAACTCAGAGAATATCCGACTGTTTCTTCTCGTAAATTTATTACTTACATCTCAGAGGATCTCGGAGTTTTCTTTCTCACAAATTTATGACTACAATATCAGAGAATCTCCAACTTATTTCTCGTAAATTTATGTCTTAAATCTCAACTTTATTGTCACAAATTTATGACTTTACAATATCAGAGAATATCCAAGTTTTTTCACGCAAATATGACATTAATCTCAGAATTTCTGACTCTTTTCTCGTACTTTTACCCCCCTCCCCATCCCCGTTTTATTTTATTTTTATATACAATGGCCCTAATAAACCGTCGTAGTTAGTGTAGGTTAACTTTTATGTATAAAAATGTTTTAAAGTCTTTAAATTGAACTTTGTATGCACAGATTGGCAGGTTTTCAAAAATCAATTAAGGAATTACAATTGTTATAAATGACCTGGCAAACTGACTGTTGAGCAGCCTGTTTTTAAGCGAATAATTTTTGGTCTTGTAGAGTGAAGGCATGAGAAGGGTTATGTTAATGTTACTGGAAGGAAAGGCAGTACCTATGTATTGCATTCAGATATTAGGGGAAGTGATGTAGGTAAATTGTTTCAGGTGCACAGTAAATTGGTAGATGTTAGCTTTAGGTTTGGTAGGCACCTCAATTATTTTTTTGTCCTTAGATTTATGAAGTTTGTCTTCTATATCTGTGTCACTGGAAATGTGTGATTGCACCTCTAGTACATTTTTCTTCTAACTATCACAGCTTTCGCATATTTTTAAATAATCCTATAAAACCATCTTAATTAGTGATGTCATCATTAAACGGGGGGAAAAAAAAGAAATGCACGCGTTTCAATTTTGTATGCATCTTCTAGTTTTGGGTGTTTTGCACTTTGAAGATTTTAAAAACCATATGTTTCTTCCAGGTTTTTCTACGTTTTCAAACATGGGTGACATGAAGACCCCAGATTTCGATGACCTTTTGGCTGCTTTTGATATCCCCGATGCCACTGGGTTAGATGCTAAGGAAGCCATCCCAGACAGCCACGATGAAACTGAGGGCCAGCCAAAATCTGTAGGGATCTGTTTGGAGGATGTCTCTACCCACAATATTGCACAGGTCCCAGATGTTCCTGCTGTCAGTGTGATAGTGAAGAACACCAGTCGCCAAGAATCATGCGAATCTGGCACAGAAAGAGAAGGAATTCACCTCGGACATCTCCTGCAGAATGGATTTCGGAGCTCAGGAGCCATCATAGATTCCCATCACATGGTACATGGGAACTATGGAAAGTTTGAGACCACATTTGTAAACGGCGATCGTTCTGGTGACTTCCCGGACTTGCCAATGGCACCCCATCAACCTTGTGGGGCATCCTTCACTCAGTTCAGTCCTATCTCAAGTCCAGAACCTGAGGATATCCCAGCAGATGGGATTGCTGGTCATCCAATACAGGAGCAGAGGTCCTATTTTCCCTCTGGCTCTGTATTTGGGTTAGAAGAGCAGTCCACGTTGAACAGTCAAAGAAAAGTGCATGGGAGCAGCGTGTGCCATAAAACAGTTTCTGAGGGTATAACTGGCAATATCATAGAGAGAAACAGGGAATTTTGCAGAATAGAAAAGTCTTATTCAGAGGGAAATTCTGTTTGCTCGAATGATGGCCAGGTTGAAAAATCTAACTTTAGCAGTCCGGTGTTACCTATGGGTGACATTCATGGTGACAGTCTCAGAGAGACTCAAAATTATTTTCCTTTGGAGTCCAGTATTGGCTTATCCCAGCAATGCGTCAAAAGTTCAAGCTCCAAGCTGTCGTCCTGCCTTGCAGCACTTGTGGCTTTGAATTCCAAGAAGGTCACAGAAGATTCTAAAGATGAAGATCCGTTAGTGTCCGTGAAAGAAATGGTAATGGTAAGCCCAAAAGTGCCCAAGTCTCCGAAGAGCCCGCGGAGTCCTCTGGAAGTTGTAAAGAGGTTTATCAAGCCTCCAGATAGTCCTATGAGCATCTGCAGTGACAGCAGTGGTAAAGCATCCCCCTCTGTGACTACAGGTTCGCCCCCTGCAATCCCGAGAGTTCGGATAAAGACTATTAAAACCTCATCTGGGCAAATAAAACGGACAGTGACAAGTGTGCTACCCGATTCTGAGCTGGATGAACTCCAGTCTCCCAGCAGCTCTTCTCCCTCGCAGATCACCGCTGTTGAAGAGCCACCGACCAAAACATCTTTGGCGCGCTTATCACATCATACAGTGAATGACAAAGTTTTTGAAAACGGAAAGAATAAAATATTCAACAAATCCACACCACTTGTATCCCAACCCTCAAAGGCTATTCCTGCCACATCGGATGGGAGCTCAAAGAAAAGGGCCAAGGCACATTCGGGCACTTCTTTACAGAAAACTAACAACTCTAACATGAGGGTTGTGAAGGCATTGCAGCAGCAAAAGGGCGCCTCTGTCAGATCTGTAAAGGCCCCCAACACCAACTTCCTCCCCAAAGCGGTACACTTGGCCAATCTGAACTTAGTACCTCATAGTGTTGCAGCATCAGTCACGGCCAGATCTGCCACCCCACGGCAGCCTCAGCTTCCCGGCTCCATGGTGTGCAGCACGGTTCCGCTCGTGCACCAGGTCAAAAGCCCCGCACCGGGTGGTACCATTCCCTGCGGTGCCGTCGGGACTTTGAACAGGCTTCTGAACGCCGCCAATCCCATACCAACGTACGTGCCCGATCTGAACCCTCCTCCAGAGAGTCAGATCAGCCTGCCGGCTCGGGGCCACCGGTGCCTGGAGTGCGGAGATGCGTTCTCCCTGGAGCGCAGTTTGACTCAACATTACAACAGGAGGAGTGTCCACATCGAGGTGGCGTGCATGCACTGCGCCAAGACACTCGTGTTCTTCAACAAGTGCAGTCTGCTGGCCCATGCCCGGCAGCACAAGAGTCAGGGCGCTATTATGCAGTGTACTCAGCTCTTCATGAAGCCTGTTCCCGCCGACCAGATGTTCTCCCTGGCTGTGGCCACGCCCCCAGTGCCCGCGGGGTCCCAGGTCTTCCCAGGTCCGGTGCATTCTGCCAAGAGCACACCAGCCATGCCTTTATATCCAGACAAAGTGATACCCCATGGACTCAAGTGTCTGGAGTGCAACAAGCAAATGTCAGACCACAGGGCACTGGCTGGTCATTACCAGAGACTTTCCGAGGAAATGGAGAGACTGGTAAAGTGTTTTATCATATCAGAGTTAATATCAAGGTTTCTGTCGGTTACCGTGTATTGTGATGAAGAATTTGGACTGAAATGAGGCGTTTTGCCATTAATGTAGCCTTTGGTTATTGGTTGAGGGACTGAGGTTGTCTTTTTCTTTTTCCTTACCACTGAGCTATAAATTTGAGTGTTTGAGCCTTTATTGGTGCCATGAAGTGTCCCCCCTTTAATTTCTGCTTTTGTCTATCAGGTCTGCAAGCTGTGCATGATGACACTGCCCAACAAGTGCAGCTACAGGGCCCATCAGCGTATCCACACACACAAGTCCCCGTACAGCTGCCCTGAGTGTGGGGCGGTCAGCCGTTCCGCGGACATCCAGAAACACATCAAGGAGAACTGCCTCCACTATGCACGCAAGATCGGCTACAAGTATGTGAATGAGGGGCCTGGGTTGGGCGCGTTGGGGGACTGCGTGATGCTGAAGCATTACTCTCTCTACCTTATTAATAATGAAGCCCTTTGGTCTTGTTTGTTCTCCTCCAGGTGCTCACACTGTGATATGTTTCACTTGTCCTTTCATGTTCAAAAGAGCCACATTCTGGAGAAACACTGTGAGATTTTCTATAAGTGCTCTCTCTGTCCGGTTGCCTTCAAGTCTTCGGATGGCTGCCTGACACATTTCAAAAGCAAACACGAGGACAGTAGTGTGTCTCCACAGTGAGTTTGGCCCCCAGAGTTCCTGTATTGTCCATGATTGTGTGACTGTTTTCTTTTGAGTACAAAAAGTAAACCGTTGAATATTCATGCTTGAATTCTTATTGCGTGGTGTTAGTCTCAAAGAAGTTAGTGATTTGTTTGATCTGTTTGATTCTCTAGAGTGATCTATAAGTGCTCCTGTGAAACAGTCTTTAAGAAGAAACAGCTGCTTTTCCAGCATTTCCAGCAGAGCAGCAAAAAACTCACTACCTGCGTATTCAAGTGCCCTGAGTGTGCGATGGTCTTCACTCAGAAGCAAATGCTAATGCAACATTTCAAGGTTTGAGGCCCCGTTATTATGGTTTAATAGATGGGCCGTTTAACTTTCTGTTCTCCTATGCAGTATTTCAAGCTGCTGTGTTGGCTGCACGTAGGCCTGCTGTAGTGTCACACTCCTCCTTTGCATCTCAGAGTGTCCACAAGACTGTCCCCAAGGCAGCTGTGGACGAAAGTGCCAAACTGCCTGAAGAGCCTTCACCGCAGCACCCGGACACGTCGCTGACCCCTGACCAGCCAGAGACCAGCCGGCTTCTCAGACGCACGGCTTCAGCTGACCGGACGGACATAGCTTCTCAGAAGCCCAGCCAGACCAATCTGAAGAATGTGGGCTTCACCTGTGGAGAGTGTCTGCAGTGGCTTCCTGATCGAGATGCCTACGTGTCTCATATGAAGACTAGTCATGGGAGGGTAGGGCGAACGTCGCCATCCTGCACTGGACTGCATCCTGATTGTTTTTAAAGCTAATGTGATCTTAGACTAATCTGAGTATTACTTTTGCAGTCATATAGGCTGAAATTGAATTAGTACAGAAAGGGATTAATGAGAGGACAATGTGAAGTGATGGAGGAGCTGAGGGTTTGACAGCCACAGCGGGAGGCTTGTTGCTCACTGCTCGGTTTAGCACAATGAATACCAAAGTAGTAACCAATAGGAAGTGGGTTAAACTATTCTGATTGATGGTGTATAGTAGCCCCGCCCACTGTGGGTTTTGAAGCCTCACTTCTGGTATTACTTACTGTGGAGAGTGTGGTTGCATGTTTTGATGGCAGCAGCCATGATTTTTTTTTTTTTTTTTAGTAGGGCACTGAAAGAAGGCTTAAATTGTCTTTAGTGCAGATGGGTTTAGCAAGAGCTGAAGGCCATTGTTTGAGGTCAGTTAAATTCCTGATTGTCTCTGCAGTTTCCATAGTTTCTATCGGTTCTCTGAAAGTGAATTGGTGTAACTGCCTTATTGGGGGTTAATGCAGGTCATGGAGGATGGCAGATGGAGTTTTCACTAGAGATGGTCTGTTAACACCACCAATCTTTTGACATTTGTGGAAAAATGGACTTTTATTCAGTACCATATGCCTTGTTCATGTTGCCCTAAAGAACTCATTTTGCTGTGTTCATAGATAATTTTGTACACCGCGCCGATAGCTACATTCGATTTAGCAACAGACTGTTGAATCGATCATTTAACTTCTGCATTTTAGCAAGCATGTATTTGTGGAGAGTAATGGCCTCAAAGTATGATGTATAACTTACTCACTGTTGGAAAATCAGAATATACTATTTCAGTTGTTCCGTTGTTAATAATGCCATGTATAATTGAGTCCAGATGCTGATCTCTGTTGTTCTTTGTCTGCAGTCAGTGAAGAGATATCCTTGCCAGAATTGTGAGAGGTCCTTTAATTCCACTACAAGTCTCAGGAGGCACATTCGCAATGACCATGGCGGAAAGAAGAGAACCTTCACCTGCTGGTTAGTCACATCTTTTTACAGTCCAGTTTTTCCTGTTGGCTACTCTGCATGAGCCGTCTACTTAAAAAAAACAATCCAGCACTGCTGTGTATTTACATTTCAAATTTCAAGAAAAATCAGTCATATTGTACATCACAAACTAAAATACGTTTTTTAACAAAATTCTGGAAATTTACCCTCTTTCCAGTATTAACATAAAGGTCAATTTGTGATATAAAGAAAGCTGGTGGGCATTTAAATCTAGACTCGTAGAAATATATGTAAATGGAACCAGTGGTGTGTGGGTGGTGTGCAGTTAGGTGTTGCATGTGGAATGAATCATTTGTGGTTCACAGTTAAGTTGTTTTAGTTGTACAGAAATGAAGGCATGCATTATGGTGATGGCGTGTTTGGATGGAAACTTGGTGCTGTAATGGATGAGTTCACTGGTACACTACACGTTTTTTTTTGATAAATATAGTTTTAATTTTTATTTCAGTTCACACCTTTAGTGTCCATTTTCATTTCAGTTTTAGCTTATGATGATCACACTGGCCATAACAAGCCCAAGACGCAGGAACGCACAATGGCACCATCAGTCATTGTAGAATCAGCCTAAACATTTTCCCACTTAATCAATGGAAATTCTACGGTAGAATTACGGTAGATGACTTCATGGCTTTAATAATGGGTGTATTTAGCAGCTATATAGACAAAGGATACTAAAAAGCTCCATGTACTGATGGTAATTTACTGAACATGAATAGACGATACTTCTGGTGGTTTTGCCTACTCAAGCTGTCTATCATCCAGAATAGTGCCTGTGTCTTTCCAAAGAGTGCAGTTTGCTGGGGAATTCACAACATCTGTTTGGCCCTGAAATACATCCCCCGGGCTGTCAGACTTTTTCCTGGACACCTGTGTGTGTATGTATCTCTGTGTGTGTGTGTGTGTGTGTGTGTGTGTGTGTGTGTGTGTTATAATATTACACACACAGTTTTTGGTGTTGGTTTTTATGGTCCTATGGTTTATGGTCCAATGTTTACATGGATTTTTGGTTTTCAAATATAAACAGATATTTTAGAAAATGCGTGGTCATGGAAATTTGCTTCAAAGTTATTGAAAAGACATTGAAATGGATCATGGATTTTTTTTTTTAAATATGTATGAATGCTGTATTTGGCTATAGTTATATAGTTATCGACCAGTAGTGTGTCAGATAAGTTAGTGGTGTTGCCGTGAGTTGTCAAAAGACACAAAGCAGTGCTGGCAAATGCGATTATTGAGCATGCAGACCATGTATTGTGCAGTCCTAATTTTTATACTCTTTAGCAATTGCTAGTTTGCTATCATACTGGTTTATTTTGAGCATTGGCTCTTTTTTTTTTTACTTGCTTCTAGCTTAGCTTTCCCACCTCACAGCTTAATCACAATCATCACTGTAATTGAACATTCTATGCAGATCTAATGACTTGAATCCTATGGTGTGTCACTGAAATATTGTAAAACTTTTTTTTTTTCTTTTTTGAATTTTGTGTGTGGAGTATATGCGCCTGAATAATTAGAAAGCAGCTAACTGAATAAATGTTGTTTTCCTCTTTGCGATATTGAAGTTGAAACCACCTGCCTTATGGAGCAGTTAATGCTGTTAGTGGAGGGCCGCTATGGCCAGAATAAAGGCGCTAGTGGGGTGTGGGAATAGCTGAGTTCCTGAGTATCGCTTTAGAATGCCCTGTGTTTTATATCCGCTCTTCCTATTGAAGGTACTGCACAGACAAGACGATGACTTTTACCAAACACTTCATGCTGAAGAACCACATCAGCCTGATGCACGGCATTAAAAACCCCGACTTCAGCCAGATGGTGCAGGCGGCCCCTCAGGAAAATAGCAAAGCCTCGGGAGAGGTAGGGACCGAAAAGTCTCCCCGTCTTTGTTTTTTTTTTTTTTCTTTTTTAACTTCTGCAGCTGTAAATTCTCAGATTATGAAGGCGTGATGGACCCGATGTGCTGCCTAATGCCGCTGTACCCACACACAGGGTCCTGTGGTGAAGAGACCTGGCAGTGAAGTCCTGAGTGTGGATGCGCCCGACGCCCCCCCCACCAAGAGGCCCGCGCCCCAGTTCCGCTGCTCCAAGTGTGGCTTCACCACGGAGGACAGCGGGAGCTTCCAGGAGCACATACCTCAGCACAAAGCCGATGACCGCACCCCCCAGTGCTCAAACTGCGGCCTGTGTTTCACATCCCAGCTGGCTCTCAGCAGACACCTCCTCATCGTCCACAAGATTAAGGAGCCAGAGGAGGAACAACAGCAGGATGAGGATGAAGAAGAGGAGGAGGAGCAGGAGTCATCACCTCAGGCCAGTGACAAGGAGGCTGATCCCCTCCCTGCTGGACAAGGTGCCTCCTCTGTGACTGAAGAGCCTAAGATGCTTCATTGTGACACTTGCAGTGAGGCCTTTGGCTGTGAATCTGCGTACAGCTCCCACATGCAGACTCATGGCACCTCACACCCAAAGGCGGTCCCTGAGCAGTGATGGTAAACACCGATTCACCCCCCCCTCCCCCCAAAAGCTGCTATTGCCCCCGCGTCCTGGGAAGACGAGCACCCTGTAAATGCTCAGTCAGTGTCACAGCGGCTTTAAACTCTTGTACCTCAGTGGAATTGCCTTATTCTTCTACATGTATTCTGCCATACTACAAACACAAACCACAACTCGCCTAATTTAGCCGCAAACACCAAATATAGATGCATTTCAAGCTTACTTCATCCAGTTGAGTAATTTCCCTGCACACTGGTCACACAAGACTGTTAGATGAGAAATACTAGAACCAGTGATTCTAGTTGGACTGAAAACCACATTAAAGGTAATGGTTAGTTCTAAATGTGCCCGGTCACTCATATGGTGCTCTTATAGACATGGAGCTGAATGTGCTCACCCATTGGAAATGCAAGCAGTATTGTAATAATGCAGTATTTGGCGATCATCTGCGTCCCAAAGTAGAAATTTCTCTGCATATCCCTCCATTGGCTATCAAAGGAAATGTATTTACTATCTGTTCCATACCAAAAAGATTGTGTGGCTGTTTTTATTTAAATGGTAATTCAGTGAGCCACCCTTGGAACCAAAGTCTCACTTCCCCTGCAAGGTGATTATGTATGGATTGCATAAAACATCATCTGTAACAAAAGTTTACTTTTAACTTTGACATGGACATGAATATTTAGCATACAATTCTAATTGTATTTCAGAGGTCTGTTTCATGTGTTTTTGCAAATTAAATATTTAATGTGTGGGAAGTTGCGTGACTGCTATGAAGCATGCAGCAGGTACTTTGGGGAATTGTCTGCTTATTTCAATGAGAAGCTGAATATAATCAGGATGCGGCAGTTATAAACTAATATTGTCATATTTTAAATGTCTGTTATCTGTAAAAGGAGATCAGTGGTTATGATTGGGTGGATGTGTAATGAGCTGTAGTCAGAAGTGAAATCATTTCCACCTCAAACGAACTGTGGAGACTCTTGAATGAGGTTTTTGCAGATGATTGACTATCGTACTGCTATATTTTAAAAGGAATGATTTTCCTTAATATATTATCTCCCGTATTACTCAATTTTATAAATTACTTTGGAGATTTATCTATAGTCATATTGACTTCTTTCCATGTGAAATTTCCATTTAAAAGCTGTATAACATGTATTTCTTTTCATGTTTGTAGTAAATGTTATTTTCCTTAAGTCCACTCGCCAGTTTACTGAAGAGTGGCTAATTTAAGATATCTTGAACAGAAATTATACTCCTTTAAATATCAGTGTTTTTTGATACAGCCTCTATTCAGAGCAACTTTGTACTTTTTGATAATGTGCAGTAGTATGAACGTTCTGGTACAGGCAAGCCCCATGTACATAGCTGAAATTCACACGTCTATATCAGGGTTTATTTTTCCCAAGCCATTACACATCTATTTAACCGGCAGTGGCCTTTGTGCCTTGCTGTTATGTTTACCTTTGATTATTTCAAATAAAATGCGTATGTCTGGACTGTGTGCATGGTTGTATTTTTTATGTATTTATGTATTTGTATGTATTGTCAACCATTTCCATTACTTGCTCCATTACCAAAAACAATATTATGGTATTTCCGTTGTAATGTATGGTGCAGTCACCAGAACTACTCGGGTAATGTTCAGTGCTTGCGCAGTAAATGAGAGCTAACTGTCTTTAAGGCTAGGGCAATGAATTGCAATACCTCTGTCAGAAATGCCTATGGCCATTTAGTATTGTGCCATAGTAAATGAGCACGTGCTCGCCGGTAAGGAGCCGGCACCTGTGCCCACTGCCGCCTGGCATAGGCTCTGTAACCTACTGGATTAGTGGCTAGAGAAAGGATCAACAATAATATGTCTAGTGGGATAGGGATTTTTTTTTTTTATTACCATTGTATCCTCGTATTATCTTGTTTTGGATGAACACCCAAGCAGAGTTTTCGACTAATCTCTATAAACGGAACTAATTTCAATTTCTCAGGTTTTTAAAAGTTTTGCTATGAAATAGGCAGCAGAGAAATGTATCCATCATTGGCAGGTATTCAAAAGGATCACACAATTCTGTATAGCAGTCTGGTCTGCATTTTAGCGTGACTACATTGGTTTTATCTGGGAAAAGTACAAACGTTCAACTTAACAGAGACTTTCTAGAGATTTTACCCAGCTAACAAATTCCGCTGATACGAATCTTTTGACCTATGACGCCTAACATAAGTCCCTAGAAGAAAACTGAAAACCAGAACAATCTATATTTCTAAATACAGGTATCGTCGTAATATCGATATATTATCGGCATAGTTCTGTCTGTGATGATAAGCTGCATAATATTTAATAGAGAGTATCGGGCGAACGTGCACTGGAAGCTCAGTCTGCACAGAACAGGTCGCACGGCTGGTCTAAGCAAACACCCACCATGCTGTCCTTCGCAGATGGATCAGCGCCAGGTATAGGTAGTTAACTTGGTTAAGCGGTGTGGCTCGGTTGTTCAGCCGGCTCAACTGGCGCTGGAAAGTCGGAGCGTACAGTGCAGGATGCTGCACAGCCGATATGCGATTTTATTACCAAAAAGAAACAAATGTGGATGATGCATAGCTCGAAAATCTATTAACGACCAACAGCTAATGGTGTAGCATTGCAATAATATCACTAGTTAAGCCTACAGTTAAATCATCTCATTAACGCCTGAATAGGATGATGTATATTTTTAGAGTGCCATCACCCTGCCTTTGCATAGTGCTGTGGACCTATGCCAAATGTACTAAGAAGTTACAGCCAACATTTCTTGTTACTTAATATGGCCAAAATGAGCAAAATCTGGGTTCGTAAAGCCGACTGATGTGTTAACTAGCGTTTCATTTAACTAATAGTTGCAGTTATATTTTTACTACTGTTCCGGATTGTATAAATTCTTCCTTGGTGCTTATTTGCCTAAAATTAAATACTAACGGGTCAATAGAGCTAGCTTTTCAGTACGTTGGAAAGATGGCTAGTTTATTGTAACGACATGAAACTATTATTTGCAACCAATCATGCAGATATTTGCCTTCAGTCATTTTTAATACTTCTCAGCAATCAGTCAATTGAAGTCTTAATTTATTTATTCAAAGCCAGTTTCTCCCAAATGCCATGAATCTAAACATTCGTCATAAAATACCGAGCTAAATATAAAGCCGTCTATTAACTACCTGTCCGTAGCGGGTAGCTGTTGTGTTTCTGCTGACAACGTGTCTGTTTTTGGCTTTCAGCTTTATTTGCAGGTACTGAACTTTGATAGGATAGTATCCTCTGCATTGATGATTCGGAAAGGCTTGATGGTTGTAACTGGCAGTGAGAGCCCAATTGTGGTTGTTCCCAGGTCAGTATTTAATTCCTTATTCTCCCCACAAGTAACATATTTGGTATTGATTTAGATCTGTGTGTAAATGGATGGATGGATGGTCTGAATCCAGTGAAGACCATAACTGGATTCAGACCATCTATCAGCAGTGGAAGGAGGTGAGGACAGAGCCAATGAGTTGAATTTGTTCTTCAACAGATTCGACTCTGCAGTTAATGTCGAACCCCCTACTCACTTAGCTGCAGTCAGACAGCAATCCACAGCCACACCACTCTCTCCCCCTCTCTCTCCCCCCGGCACCATTGCCTCCAGAGAAGGATCGGACACCCCTCTCCCGCCTATCACTTTTACTTGTGACCAGGTTCAGAGACAAAAGAGAAGACTTCATTCAGGCAGGTCGGCTGGACCAGATGGGGTGAGTCCCCGTGTCCTCAAGGCCTGTGCCCCCCAGCTTTGTGGAGTCTTTCATAACCTCTTCACGATGAGCCTGAGACTGCAGAGGGTCCCAGTACTGTGGAAGACGTCCTGCCTAGTTCCTGTTCCAAAGTCGTCCCGTTCCCAGTGGCCCCCAAGACTACAGACCTGTGGCACTGACTTCCCATGTAATGAAGACCCTGGAAAGAATCATCCTCGATCAGCTCCATCCTATGGTCAGCCCACATCTAGACCCCTCCAGTTTGCTTATCAGTCCCGTCTTGGAGCCGAGGACTCCATCATCTACCTGCTCAATTGTGTCTATACCCACCTGGACCAACCGGCGAGCACTGTGAGGGTCATGTTCTGACTTCTCCAGTGCATTCAATACCATCAGGCCAACTCTCCTTGGAGAGAAGCTGATAGCAATGCAGGTGGATGCCCCTCTAGTGTCATGGATTGAGGACTACCTGACCGGAAGACCACAATATGTGCGTTTCAAACGCTGTGTGTCTAACATGGTGGTCAGCTACACCGGGGCACCACAAGGGACTGTCCTCCTGTTTCAATCCTGGAGGTTGATGTGGACATAGTGGAGGACTACAAATACCTCGGAGTTCACATTGACAATAAACTGGACTGGGTTAAAAACACAATGTCACTCTACAAAAAGGGTCAGAGCCGCCTCTATGTCCTTTAACATCTGTCGGACAATGCTCAGGATTTTTTATGAGTCTGTAGTGGCCAGTGCTGTACTCTACGCTGTTGCATGCTAGGGTAGCAGACTGAGGGTAGCGGATGCCAGCAGACTCAACAAATTGATTTGAATGTCCAGTAACATTGTGGGGATGGAACTGGACTCTCTTAAGGCGGTATCGGAGAGACGGATGTTGTCCAAGCTAAAGTCAATGCTGGACAATATCTCCCACCCACTCCATGATGTGCTGGTCAGTCATAGGAGCACGTTCAGTGAGAGGCTAAGAATTCCCGAATGCTCCACTGAACGACACAGAAAATCATTCCTGCCTGTGGCTCACTCTCTGTACAACGCCTCCATATAAGCACAAGTATTACACTACACTGCACGACAAGTATACACCTCAATTACACCCCATGTGTAGTTAATCTTGTAATATATTAGATTGTTATTTTATCATATATTATTATTGTCATGGCCGGGCACCGGGTTAATAAGGAGGACACGAAAAGCGGATCAGTCCAAAAGGGAAAACCCGGTTTTATTTCCCAAACACAGGCAAGG
>JAODKN010000021.1:8435264-8450447 GCA_026774425.1 Petrocephalus zakoni | reverse complement strand
CGACAGCATGTTCCTAATTTGAACAGCATTTATTTATTTTGACGTTAACATTTCCTCTGAAATTCCTATCTCAGTCCCCGTGGAAACCTTACCTACATGGTATGTTAAACTCTCCATTCTGAAGCTACATTTATGTCATGATGTTAATACATCCTGTTTGTGGAAATAAAGCGATAACTGTTTGATTGCGATGTTCTCAATAAAGCACACCGTATATATGCATTTATAGTGCATGAGACTCTATAAGTGTGCCATTTCTGCTGCAATGTCGTAATGTGTGAAATGATGGCCACCATCTGGTGTAAAAAGGAAATTACACTTAACCTGGCTACCAAAGGACAATCACTGCAAGTAGTTGATCATGGGAGTGTTACTTACATGAAAATGTTCTGAGGGCAGAACAAAAAATAATTAGTTCAGAAACATAACCAATCAGATCTTGTGTCAGAAGTCAGACCAACCAATCAGATGTCTTGGTCCCACCTTTGCTAGTTGCTTGCACCTGCCTCCTCTACAATCTGATTGGTTCTCTCTCTTCTCTCAGAATATTTTGTGTAAGTAAAACTCCGACCAGTGTTGCCAACTTAGCGACTTTGTCGCTAGATCTAGCGACTTTTCTGACCCCTTTAATGACTTTTTTTTTTTTCTAAAAAGCAATATGAATAAACATGACTATAATAGATAATAATAAATTAAATACTTTGAGCTGCGTTAAAATACAGTAGCCTATGTGAGTATTGGCTACAGAGTAGGAGAATAGCAAACGCAATGTGGTTGCTGTTGGCTGAATGTGTTTGTGACATGATGGCGTTATTGATGTGCAAATTAACATATGACGTCATCCAGCGACTTGAAGTGACGCATTTACAGTGCGTTACATTTTGTTCATTTTGGATTCCCTTTAGCGTAATGGTACAGTCACACACTCACAATAGCGTGAAAAAATATCCAGTCTTTGCAAATGTAAGCGATAAGGCATGGGCATGACCAGATAATATGGTATACCGTGCTAGTTTGGGTATACCGCGGTATTTTCATACAGCTAATTGATAGCGTTGCTTAGGTGAATAACCTGCGTTAAGTTGCCCACCCCCTCATTTAAGCTTTTAGTCAGATCAGTCTTAATCATTTGTGTCCACGTTTGCAGTGGTTTATGCAGTTGAAATTTTCATTGTGCTAGTTTCTGAGATTTGAGGTTTGTTTACATGATGACGTCGCCACCATATGGCAAGACACGTGAGAAGCATGCTAGATGGCCATGTGTTATTAACGGGGATTATTAACTGGTCCGCAAGTACACACATATGTATAAATGGCTAAATGCTCTGGTGATTTCTTGTCATAAAAGACCAAATGTTCTCCTGCAGTTTTTTTTAATTATTTAAAACTTTCTAGTGATAACAATAGAAATGCATAGTCATGCCATAGTTTTCAGTCATGTGACTGGCTGGAAAAAAAAACCCCTTGCAATATGGTGGCTAACACTGGACACTCCATCGACCAGCAGTAGAGGTCGGTTAATTCTCTGTTTATCCAAGAAACGAGTATTTATATCTCCTATCAGCAGGAAAACCCAAATATGAGGACAAATTGCAACTTTTGGGCACTTATAATCCCCAAACAACACCTGTTGTGGTATTTCAGTAGCTAAAAACAGCAAAGTCTCTGCGAGAGCTCCACCTCAGCGACTGACATGCATCTGACGCTTTGCATCGTGCTTGGTGATGTGAGGCTTGGATGCAGCTCCTCGGCCATGGAAGCCCATTCCATGAAGGTCCCTGAGTGCAGTTTTTGTGCTGGGATTAATGCCAGAGGAAGTTTGGAACTCTGCAGTTATTGAGTCAACAGAATATTGGTAACTTTTACGCACTGTGCACCTCAGCACTCAGCGACTCCGCTCTGTTACTTTACATGGTCTGCCACTTCCTGGCGGAGTTTCTGTTGTTCCTAATCGCTTCTACTTTGTGATAATTCCACTTACGCTTTACTGGGAAATATCTATCAGGGAAGACATTTCATGAACTGGCATCCTATTACTGTACCATGCTTGAGTTCACTGAGCTCTTCAGAACGACCCATTTTTTCACAAGTGTTTGTAAACTGGACTGCAAGGCTAGGTGCTTGATGTTATATACCTGTGGCAATGAAACACCTGAATTCAATGACTGAGAGGTGTGTCCCAATACGTTTGTCCATATAGTGTACTTCTTTGCCCAAATGTGAGGTGCGAACATTATCTCCTGATATCCAGGATATTTGGTTCCATGTGCTAAAAAAGACACGAAGCAACTGTGGACTCCAATACTGATAATACTAGTTTAAAGTGTGGAGGGAATATGTGAAGGCTCAGGAATGTTTGTTAACACAGCTGAAATGCAGTGACGCAGTTGATTGCCAGGATGGATAGTGAGACACTCTCTTCCAGACCTTGATACACCAGGCGCACCGTAGGCCTCAGGGTGTGGAAGGTTTTATCTGTAGCGTCGGAGACAATGGTGTCACTGAATGACACGCTCATCTGACCCTGGGTCAGAGCTTATCAACTTTGCTCACTGCCTCAGCCGTGGTTGATGTGCATACGCGCTCTGTTGAAACAATTTGGGGAACTTAGGCTTATGCTTATATTTTGTTGGAATGTTAGACTAATTATGTAATAAAATATTTTCTTCATTTGTGAACCAGCTCTCTGGCTGAAAATTTCTGCAAGAAATCTTGTGTAATTATGTGCCTAAATGATTTTCAGCCACACCACATACTTCTTTGTCCAAATTCCAAAGGGAAACCTTATTTCCTGAAATCCAGGATATTTGGTCTCCCCTGCTAAAACAGACATGCAGAAACTCTCGATCCCATTACTGATTATACTCATATTTAGGCCATCAAGAATGTGAGATGACTGGCAGTCATTCAGCTACATACTTATACGTGTATAAACTAGTTTTATCAATATGTTAGGACATTAAGGTATACATGCTGTTAATGAATGCATATTGAATGCATTACGAAGGTACACTGAACGCATTACGAAGGCATTATGAAGATGCACTGAATGCATTACGAAGGCATTATGAAGGTGCACTGAATGCATTACGAAGGCATTATGAAGAAGTACTGAATGCATTATGAAGGCATTATGAAGGTGCACTGAATGCATTATGATGGTGTACTCAATGTTATATGAATGCATTATGAAGGTATAGTTAATGTAAAAAGTCACCCAATTATCTTAATTATCTATAAAACAGAGAAACATCAGAGATACATCGAATGTTTTTACATAAATGGTATAACCTATGTAGTAATTCAAGTTCCTACTGTTGAAGGAGTTTGCAATAAGATCCTATAGTTGATTGTTTTCAGAACTCGGTGACAACCATATAATCTAAAAATATAACAAAATAGAATTATATATAAGTATACAATATAAAAAATATAAGTATACAACTATAAAAAATGTGTGATGGTGGGTACAAATATGCAAGGGTCAGTGAGTGTGCAAAATGAAAGTGTTAGTGACAAAGCAGCGTGAGAGATTAGGAGTGAGTTGGTGTGAATGTGTGTGCAGTTGCTGGTTGTCCATTTTCTGTGTTGTTGTTGAGAAATCTTGTCGCTTGTAGATAAAAGCTTCTCCTGAAAGTATCAGTCTGCCTTGAGGCTGCAGAGGTGCTGTCCTGACCTCAGCAGTCAGAGCAGTTATGTGCGGCATGGCTGTAATCCAAAAACTTTCATTTCTGGAATGTTCTCGAAAACCTCTCCTGTGGACTGAAGTTGGTCTTCAGTTAGTAAGAAGGCAATACAATCGATGCATGACTTCCCCCATCATGGTTTCGATATATCGACGGGTTGGCATAAAAAATGACATGGGATTTTTTTGCGAGTTCTGCGAAACCTACAGACAGCATGTGCAGGCCGGTAGATGACACGCAAAGAGTTTAGTAACTCAGATATACATAAAATATATGCACAGTGCTGGTTTGGAGGACACCAAGCATGCTTACTTGATACCTCGCGGTGATCTTGTGCTGATTTCGCAATGATCTCGCCGTGATCTCACAGTGGTCTTGCAGTGACCTTCATATCTTTTTGTGCCTCCTACAGGCTCTCTTCACTTACCTAGGAGACCAAGGGAAGTACAAAATTTACACAATTTTCCTGATTGTATGACGCCTGCACCCTAACCCCCGCCATGCGAGAAGGGCAACTATTTCCCTTTCGGGTTCAGTAAAATATATGTATACATGGTTTAGTAAATTACAACATGAAACATTTCAACTGTACTAACACAGATTAGATCCACCTTAAAATACTTACAAAGCATCAAATATTTTTTGCTACATGCCATATTTAGTCCAGTTCAGTAGCTGCCTGCCGCAGGTGAGGTCATTCCCCATAGCTAATTACTAGCTAATAGTAAAGTCAAGTCAAGAAAGTTTATTGTCATGTCTACAAGTACAGTGTGCAGAGTACAATGAAATTCTTACTTGAATGTCCTCTTAGCAGTCTGGGCAATTACAAACAGTGCAAAATTACAATATTATTATATATTATAATACAAAATTATAATATATAAGTATAAGTTCTATAAGTATATGTTATATACTCTTAACAAAGTGACCAGAAAGCATTAAGTGCAAGTGTAAAATTAGTGTTGACAGACTTAAGTATCAGTATTGTGTATTAATAGTATTGCATGTATTAAACAGAGCATATCACAGTGCATTGCATTTTTATACATATGTATTATCGCACATTGTAAACAGTATCTGCATGTTACATTGGTGTGTTAAGCAGTCTGACAGCACTGGGGTAGGAACTGTTCCCGAATCTGGCAGTGCACGTGGGGATTGACTGAAGTCTCCAGCCAGAGGGCAGAAGAGAGGAAAGTGGCTGTGCCACCAACACCAGCAATCAAAGTGTTTAAGCTCAGTGTTGAGATTTGGGTTCCCTTTCGTGATTGGTGTTCGGGCCCCTTTGTCTGGTTTTTGCAAAGTCAGTCTCTCATTTTGCTTGGCTCTTCGGTATGGGTTTGTTAGATCGGTCTGGAGTCTTGCTCCATTCTCCGGTCTTGGCCCCCGTTTGCTGATCACGTGACCCAGCTTAGTTCCACGACCTCATCCTTTGCTGTACCGGCTGTCGCTGCTTGGCTCCCTCAGCCACATACCTCACGCTCAGTGGCCCAAGATCCATCAGCCATCCGTACACAGCCCCGCCTACCAAAGCAGAAAGTACAGGTGACTGTAGGCTTTCACCCAGGGGTGACGAATAAATTATCAGCAATAATTAACAATACATTATCATTACACATTAGATTGACTAACATGCCACTTTTTCACATACAGCTTTACAGCATAACTATAATTAATCAACAGCCTTTACATGTATTGTAAAGTCCAAGGAGGTGAGAGCACATGTTGTTCATAAAAGGCCAATCTATGTGCCATTCTATCATTTCATATCTGTGACACTTTCATCACTGTACCTTTATCAGATGATGCAACATCACAGGGTGACAGAGTCCATCCCCAGAAGTAGCAAAGAGTGACAGCCAAGCCAGCCCCTCCGCCCCCCCACTCTTTTTCCATATGGCACCTGCCTTTAAGCATTATTCAAGTGAGGAGCACCAAATTATTAAGTCTCGCCTCAGAACTGAACATAGGAACAAATATGAGGATATCTGAAGAACATACATACATTCTCCTCCGGGCTCTTTTGCAGACTTTGTAGACTATTCTGCCATATATCGCAGTTTCCAGCTTCTCTAGATACATATGAGGTGATACCCAGTCTTCAGTCTGCCCTGGAGTCCAAAAGGTCAGGACCTCTTCACCAGCTAGTCACCAGCAGCCCTTATAAAACACTAGACATCTACCATCTGCATCGTCCTCATGTCTACCTGCAGTTATTTTCCCCAGAGCTACTTAGCTCACTCCCCCCCCCCCCCGACTGGCACAAGACGCGAAGACGCATTTATCAGATCTGCTGATTCACTTCTGCCTCATCGAGGCCAGTGCTCACTTTTTTACGTTAACTTCAGAAACACAGCACCGCGCTGTCTCTGCAGTATAAGGCCAGCACCCCCTGGCCACCGTCCCCCGACGCGAGGGCAGGGGACTGGAGCGAGGCGTTGCGTTGTGACTCGCTCCGGTCTCATGCCAGCAGTCACACTGGATAATGAAACCAAGCCGGCCTAGATCCAAACGATTACCTAACAGGATGGTAAATGCAGTCATCTCAGGAAGGAGTGACAGGGGAGCACATGATCTGTCGGCTGGAGTTTTTGTACTAAGTTGCTCTGTGTGTTTACACACTTCCTTGTACTTGAGAATTGAACCTTTTCATTCAGTGTCCTTTGATAATGCCTTTATCTTGTGTGAATCTCAGTTCCCCGTCTTACTAACTATACTGAGTAGAATCAATACTGTGAGTGACACAGGATCAGTGTGACATATTCAGGCTCCAGGCTTTGCGTTTTTATTACTCTGACACGGCATGTTGCGCTAGCTTGTTATTTGCTAAGTGAACATGTAAAATTTCAGAAGTTCTTGGTTTAGCATCTCCAGTATTGTGCTCTTATTTATAAATAAATATATATATATATATAATATATATAATATATATATATATATTTCCCAAAAGAGTTTTTAGACAGATGGTATTATTAGCCTGGGTTCTTTAGCGTTTACTGATGGACACTTCTGAGTACTGTGGCTCCGGCTATGGAGCAGTCTGTCATAGTTAATCATTGGCATGCATTTGTCTTTCTTCATTTCCGTCTGTTTTTTTTTTCAGGATGTACTCTGTGCTTCTTAAATTTGTTTGCACTTTGTATCGTTATCTGTGTTGTCTGTACTGTTTGTTTGTCTGCACGCTATGTACTTTGCTGCTAAGTGCACAAGAATTCCCCTCCTTGGATCTGCAGTTTACCTTATCTTCACCTTATCTCCTGTGTGGGTGGATGCCGCATCCTGCGCTATTCCCTGCATTGTGCCAGTAACTTCCAGGATAGGCTTTGGACCTCCACCACCCTGCATAAGACAAGCAGGTCTGGAAAATGGATGGATGGATCTTATGCTAGAAATGCCAAGGGCTTTGTGAACCTTTCAGAACCTGTCCGACCAGCTGTGGCTTCAGGGTATCGATTGCTGCTTGATTGACTGAAAAGCAGCAGCGGAGCAGGTTTACAGCAGCCCTGCAAAGGACTCACTGTTCCCTTTGGCCTCATTTTGAGTAGGATAAGTAATGGGTTTGTTTATGCAAGTAGTGCTCTCCAGAGTCAATCCTGAACGTAATGTGTATCATTCGATTGTTTGCTTGTTTTTGAAGCGAGGCCTTCAGTTTTATTGTGCGGTATCGCTACATAATTGAAGAGAGTGAGATACGAAAATAATCAGCTTATAAATATTTGAGTGTTGTGTCGATTGGGTTACAGCTGAGATCCCTGCTGCAGTGCTGTACTGAAACACAACCTGATACTAAGGTAATAAGTGATAGTCTATGGGAACACCTAATGTTTCCTGATCATTTATAAGCTGTGTTTTTTTTGTCTATAAATGAAATAAAAAGGGCAATAAATGAATAACCCTGCATCACAGGCCAGGATAGGTCATTAAGAGATGGTTGGAACATCATGAATTAATACATACAGATGGAAATGATGCCTAGCAACGGGCTGGCGCCCCGCCCTAGGTTGTTCTCTACCTAGTGCCTGTAGCTTCTGCATAGGCGCTTAACTCTTGATACGAATGGGAAACAGAATACAAATATCTGTTGTGTTCTATAGTTTCGTTCTATAGTTACTATAGTTATAGTTATAGTTTATACTAAAAATCATGTAAACTGAAAATGGTATTTGGTTAATAACTGCAATTTTGTATTTGACAACAACTGGTGTTGTTCCAAAACTCACTCAGTCCACAGGAAAGGTTTTCGGGAAGATTCTGGAAATGAGCCATATAACAGCAACATGAGTTTCTGTGCCAGGCGCCTTTGGAATACAAAACCCAGAATCTATTGTTTACCAGACAGGTAAATAAATCATGAACAAATCAGGATCAAATGTTTGAGTAAAACCTTCTAGAATATCAAGTTGTGTTGTAGTGGGTCGTTCACTTCATATGTAAATAATCAATCCCATGACAAATAAAACAATAAACCAATGACACTTCATTAGTGTTTTACGGGGCAAGAGGCCATATAACAACAGTAATTCCGTTTTTTACCGCTAGGGGTCAGCATTTTTTACGTTACAAACCTTCTAATTATTTGCAGTAACAATTTCAGTTTTTGTACAAATATGACTGCTTTTGTAGCACATAAAACAGAACATCAAACAATTGTGTTTCTAATAGAAATGTTATGTATAAAAGTCATTCACACAAAATATGTCTCTTTTTTGTTTTCCTTTTCCAATTAATATCTACTCGTAAATTTTGCAGTTTTTTCTTGTATTTTCACCGAGAGCTTTGTTTAAACACCCCGCAAACCTGTCATGGGTGGACCGAACAATTCATGGGTACAAACAAGCTTAGAAACAAAACGAGAATAAGCACACGATTAATTTGGCCCTTTTCGTACGTTGATACTGTGAATAATTTTGTGATATATCTGCTTATTCCAGGATGTGAGACGGATTAACATAATTTTCGTCATGCCGTGATCACACTTTAAGGCCGTTAATGATTTTATCAGTGGTCCTAGGTGAATGTCTGAATTGAAGTGCCAATACTCGTCGATCTGCTCTTTATACGATAAGCCCTACAGTGGAATTCTTTAGATTTACGATCGTGTGAATTTCTGAACCCAGTCCTGCAAGGGTGGAAGAAGGTGGAAAGGATATCGATGACCAGAGAGGAATGCTGTCCTTCCAGTGCATCATGATATCACTACAAATGCATCTTCCCACTATTTATAATTCATTACTAAACTCGGCGTTCTGAGAAAAGGTCAATACCATGTTTTCGTAACATAATACACAAACGCACATAATAGATGCCAGCCTGCTACGCGCTCCATACACTTATATTCCGCAGTATTAAGCGCACAGTGAAAGGCGCGCGTCTGTAAGACGAATACAAGCGTAAGAAGGCAGCGCAGCGCGCCGCGGGAGTTGTTTTAATAAGCGCGCACGCTCTTATAGGCGCACGCGTGGCCGCGCCGCGCCAGCGGTGAGCTCATCGCGTCACGTGCGCGCGCGGGACGGAGCGCCGGTGGCGGTCGCAGCAGACGCGCGGAGCGGAGCCGGGCCAGAGCAGCGGGGCAGCCCGACAGCCATCTTAGCGCCATTTAAGCCGACATCAGCGGAGAGCCACCCAGAGGAAATATGGGCCAGTGCGGTATCACGTCTTCGAAGACGGTCCTGGTTTTCCTTAACCTGATATTCTGGGTAAGCGAACCTATTGCTCCTTTTCTTGATGCGTGCGAAGTGGCGCGGTCGGCTGCGGTGTGCGCAGCGGATTTTCGGGGACTACACGGGGGGGTAATGCGCGATCCGGCCGGAACTAGCGGGGCACTTCCACCGGCGCTGGGACAGCCGGCTCCGGGGAGGACGCACGCTCCATTCTGCATTGTGCTTAATTTCGAGTACCTAATTCTGCCTAAATAATATGCTGCAATGCATGGGGTGTGGAATCCAGTGCATTGCATTACGTATATGCACACAAAACACAAGCCTGCATTATATAATGCTTCGTTATATAACGTGACGGGGCTGTCTTGCGGCTCTTCCCACGGAAGGTCACCGCTCCGGCCGTCTGCGCAGGAATGCAGCCCCGGCCACGGTCATTAACGGGAGCAGCGCGACTCTTCTTTTGTGCAGATGCATCCCTGCTTTGGGGCTTTGTGTCCGCCGCTGCAGCGACCGTACTCGCATGTATACTCCGCACATAGCTACAGCACCACCCGGAGCAGGAATATATAAGCCGGGGTGTCTGTCTGCACCGCACATATAGGATATCTCGTATTACTGCCGCGCGCGTCTCTCCGCGTGATGGTCCTTGGCGCGCGCTGCTTGCAGAGGAGCCCAGAGGCATGCACACACAATGCATTATGTTAGCCACCTACTGTAAGTGCAAGTCAGACGCGCCTAGCGCTGCATTCCACAGTTCGCCGGAGACGCCTAAAATGCGGAGTGCAACATATTCATTTCCTCAAAAATAGATTATAATTTGATGTGGAGAAGGTGAAAAATACGGCGGAACAATGGCTTGGCAGGGTACCAAAAAGACAAGGCGTTATTTCACGGGGAAAGGGAAAATAAGTAGGCTTTGGAAACATAGTTTGATGTGCATGAAGCCCTGAAGACCTGATATAGCCTCTGTGGGTCCTGGGGGTGCAGAGAACAGAGACATCCAGGCAGGCGTGTCCAGGCTCTGATGCACCCCTCCTCAGTCTGCTGCCTAATGAAGGAGATTTTGGGCTGGATCCTGGAAGGGGTGGCTGTCTGGGTCTCGCTGTGCACAATACCCACAGCTTAGAGGGGCCTCTTAGGTATCTTTAAAGCCTTTAGCTTCCATTAAAATAGCATGGCCGATCTACCCCCTGCCCCCTCCAGGACCCACTCACCCCCAGCCCCTGGCATGATGGCAATAATACTCTTGTCACTAGGCGGTCTCCAGTCAAAATTGGCAGATAATGTAGTTTAGTCCCAGGGTCTGAGCTGTGTAGTTCAGCTGACATTACAAGTATCTGCCATGACAAAAATAGATCAAATACAGAATCATTTTAATTTTTGGAGAATATTTATTGTTTGTTCAGAAATAATCTTTCCTCTGGTTTTGGTATTTCGGCAAGGGGTTAGCTTGAGCTGGAGCTCATCGAGCCGTTTTCAGGCAGGACAGCAGCTGTGCCTGATGGCTGTTTATGAGCCGGGATGATCTCGCAGTGGCAGAGATCACAATGCGCGTCTCCACAGTGCTGAGCGGCTGCGTGTAGCTGTGCCTATTGTCAAATCCGCCCATCGCCCAGAGCGACAGTGAGAAAAAGCCCGAGCTCGCTAGACAAACGGCCTCTGATGTCGCGGAAGTTTATGCTGTGCTTTTATTTGATGTTAAATATATAAATAAAAATGTCACTTTTGACACTTATTTTAAAAATGAATCTAAAAATAACTAGATCCGACAGATTCTCTCCTCTGTCAATTTATGTTGTGAATTTCTCTTTTTTTTAGTACCTATTAACATCTCTATGACTAAGATTTCAGTATAATATAGAACTTCCTTATAAGATCTGTACATTTATTTTGATTTTTTATTTATTTATTATTATTATTTTTGCTTGGGTGGGTGAGGTTCAGTCTTGATGTTGGTGAAGCACTTTGTGTTTCTGCCAGACTTGGCAGGTAGTTGCTCAAACCCACACCACCGAACAAGGTATCGCTAACCACTCAACCAATGACTAGTTGAAAACAGAAAGTTTTGTACTTTTCTTTGTAATTTCACGATGATGGACATCTTGAAGGAAAGGTGTGTGCTTCTCTGAATCACTTTCTGCCAAGTCCATAGCTTTCTGTACTCACTGTATTTACTTTGTATCACCTGTTATCTTCAACTCACTGCTTTTATGTAACAACATTTCTGTTGCTCTCTCTTATACATCACATTTACCATAGTTCTTTGCTCCTTGCCTCTGAATTATAGTACGCACTAATCTTTATTTACAGCATAGTCGATACTGTATTAAGCACATTAGCTGACAGACATCAACCCAATAATTACTAAGGACAGGAAACCATCTGTGACTCGCATAAACAAGATACAAGTAATAATCATACTCCTTAGAGTACTGTGAACTGTGGAAGAAATGTGGTACAGTAATTTAAAGAAGGGGCCTTATATTGCAATCAAGAAAATAATTAAAGATTTTCAGTAATTAATAATCAATTCAGCATTAAGTAGAGCAGGGGTGGGCAGAAAAGGCCGTTGTGCATGTTGGCTTTCGCTGCAACTCCATAATTAGGTTACTAATTAGAGGACTGATTGGCCAAAGAGTCCTCACATCTGGGTTTGAACAGCTGATCTGAAGGTTATCCTGAAAGTCTGCATACACACCGGCCCTTTGTGGATAACATTGCCCACTGCTGAGACAGAGAGTATCTCTACAATGTGCCAATAGACATAAGCAGTTTACCCACCAGTGATGTTTGATATTCATGAATCCTGCATCTAAGAGTCAAGGAGAAAGTACCTTATACAGACAATGGCCTCTGTCCCGAAGGGTCCAGAAATATGTCAACTTGACCATTGTTGTCATTCCAGTTGTCTGCTAGGCAATGTTAGCTTCATACTAGAGGTGGAAGAGCCCATGACCTTCGACCTTCCACCCTCAGCAAAGCTAATCAATAGCCCCCAGCTCCTGATCACCCTTCTCGGCCCTGTGTCTCTTCAGGCGGCAGCCGGCATTCTGTGCTACGTCGGCGCCTACGTGTTCATCACGTATGACGACTATGAGCATTTCTTCGAGGACGTGTACACACTCATCCCCGCCGTCGTCATCATCGCCGTCGGGACCCTCCTCTTCATCATCGGGCTGATCGGCTGCTGTGCCACGATACGAGAGAGCCGCTGCGGCCTGGCAGCGGTAAAGTGAAGCCTGTGAATGTGGGCCTGTTTCTGCACATGCCGAATCTCGCGGCCGGGAGCCCTGCTGGTCACTCAGGGAACAGCTTATTAGCCTACAGCTCTCATAGGCGTTAATCCTAAATGAACACATCAGCAAACTTAATAACCTTGTTTGTCATATGCAGGACTCTTAGTCATATTTATTGATCTCTCTTTTCCCTGACAGTTTGTGATAATCCTGTTGCTGGTGTTTGCTACCGAAGTTGTGGTGGTGGTGCTTGGTTATGTTTACAGAGCAAAGGTGAGTCTTACTTCCTCTGGCAAATATTGAAGTTGGCTGGGCTTCTGTTCAGACAAATTGAAAGTTTCTTAGGAGATTGGTTTAGTTCTTAGTAGTTGATTTAGAAGGAATTAAATGTTGAGCAAAGTGGGTCCTGATAGTTAAGTGCCAGCAGCATGCCCTCCCTGCCACGCCTGTGCGTGCGCTGGCACTGTCTCACGTCTTGTTCACACACCCCTCATAGGCCACGTCTAGAATTGTATGTCATTCCGGAAGAGATTGTAAAACGTTTCATGCTCTTCAGCATTAACTTTTACATTACCACAGCACCCGTGTCTGTCGTATCGAAGGTCACGGGACTTCACAGTGTTCTTGGGTTCCGTTTTCCAATCACGCCTGAATCTGAGTGCCACAGGAGGTTCAGAACTATTTTCACCTCACACTATAGTGTGTACAAATTTTCCCATGAGCCTTCACTTCCTCAAATTAAAGCCTTCTTAAGAACATACTTTGGCTTTACGTGTAGTCCTTTTTGCTCTGAATGATGAAATGCCTGGAATGTGAAATGTAAATGAACAGGTTTCCATAGTCACAAGCCAAGTTGCACCAGTTGAGCAGTGACCCGCGTTTTTGTTTAGTCTCCCAGTGGCAGTCTGCTGAAATCCGAGAGCATTCTGCGAGTGCTATTAAAGAAGCTGTTTTCTTCAGGTTGAGGATGAGGTCGATTCCTCCATCCAGAAGGTGTACCACGAGTACAACGGTACAAACTCGGATGCCCCCAGCCGCGCTATCGACTACGTGCAGAGACAGGTAATAAATGTTTATCAGACACGTGCAATGTTGTAGAAGCATGGCCTTGCCGAATGTCCAAGGATTTGTTTTCCCATGGAGAGGGTAAGTAACTAATTAATGACTTATAATTTATGTCAGCTGAAAGTAAGTCAGGTTTGTCACATTGTGCTAGTTGCCATATCCAGCTCCACATTTCTCTCTCTCTCTCACAGCTTCACTGCTGCGGCATTCACAACTACTCAGACTGGAGGAACACGCGCTGGTTCAAGGAGGTCAGGAACAACAGTGTCCCCATCAGCTGCTGCAGACCTGGCGTCGTCAACTGCACTGGATCCCTCAGCCGCCCGGGAGATCTCTACCCGGAGGTGAGGCGTGTAGGAGATCTGCCCCAGCCTGGGTGTCCTGGGGCGGCAGCGTCTGTGGACAGGGGGGCAGCTGGGCGGGTGGCCGTAACGGCAGAGGGAGGGCACTGGGGACAGGTTACGGTATCGGCTACAACCCTCCATGCCCCAGCCAAGGCTGCAGACAGCCTGCAAATAAACTGGTCGCACAGCACAAATGATTTTGCGTTATGGCAGTGACTGAGGGAGACACGGCCCAGCGTGACTGGATGATAAAGGAAGGCTGATCTTCCCGCGGCAATCAAGGCGGCATTTCGGGCTATCTGGCAGGTTAATAGCAATTTCCGTATTGATCCTACTTACAAGCGGCACCATCCTACTCTCTGCTGTATCGGGGGATTATTATTATGTATTTGTCATTTTAGTTCTCCTTTTCTGGATTTAATGTATATGAAAGCCTAATGAAGAATGATTTGTAAATATTATGGTCTGGGGGATTGGAATGATCTATGTGGGAATGGCAGGGAATTAAGTATCCATTTCACCTTCCCATACATTTTTCTCCTTCATTGTGGCTTAATCAGGGTCAGGCCATTTAGGTTAACGACCTCCCTTCTCATAGTGAGACGTCTCCTGTTCTTTAACCTCAAAACCACACGGCGTTCTTAAATTACACCTTTGTAATGGGCAGTCTGGTGCAGTGCTCCTAAAGGACCGCATTGTATAAAAAAAAAAAACGAAAGAAAAAACCATTGACTACTCTGTAATGGTTCGTATGGCGTCGCGTGACACGTATTGTTTCCTGTGGTGCGTTTGTCTGGTTTCTAAAGGGTTGTGAAGCTCTCGTCGTGAAGAAGCTGAAGGAGATCATGATGTACGTCATCTGGGCGGCGCTGACATTTGCGTCTATACAGGTAATAAAAAAGCGATTTTCAACACACCAGTGATCTGTGGGGCTCCGCTAGCCTCCTTTTTGATTTAACAGCTACAATGCCATGCATCGCACATAAGCTCACAACACTAGACTTAGTAGCTGAACCATGAAAAAACATTCAAGAGCTTAACATAAGAACCAGCAGAAGCTGTCGCGTTCAAGTAAGACACACATACTGACAAATCTGTTTGTCTGTATGTGTGACTGTTTTGTTTCATTTGTATAACTTAATTGGGGTGACAGTCAGTATTTATAAGTTATTTGTAGGAATGAAATATTTAT
>JAODKN010000021.1:8404458-8414621 GCA_026774425.1 Petrocephalus zakoni | reverse complement strand
ACGCACAGCATTTTATGCTTTTGGTCTGCCTCACTGTAATGCACAGCATTTTATGCCTTTGGCTTGCCTCACTGTAACGCACAGCATTTTATGCTTTTGGCCTGCCTCACTGTAATGCACAGCATTTTATGCTTTTGGCCTGCCTCACTGTAATGCACAGAATTTTATGCCTTTGGCCTGCCTCACTGTAATGCACAGCATTTTATGCCTTTGGTCTGCCTCACTGTAATGCACAGCATTTTATGCTTTTGGCCTGCCTCACTGTAATGCACAGCATTTTATGCCTTTGGCTTGCCTCACTGTAACGCACAGTATTTTATGCTTTTGGCCTGCCTCACTGTAATGCACAGCATTTTATGCCTCTGGTCTGCCTCACTGTAATGCACAGCATTTTATGCCTTTGGCCTGCATCACTGTAACGCACAGCATTTTATGCTTTTGGCCTGCCTCACTATAATGCACAGCATTTTATGCTTTTGGCCTGCCTCACTGTAACGCACAGCATTTTATGCTTTTGGCCTGGCTCACTGTAACGCACAGCATTTTATGCTTTTGGCCTGCCTCACTAACGCACAGCATTTTATGCCTTTGGCCTGCCCCACTGTAACGCACAGCATTTTATGCTTCTGGCCTGCCTCACTGTAATGCACAGCATTTTATGCTTTTGGCCTGCCTCACTATAATGCACAGTATTTTATGCTTTTGGCCTGCCTCACTATAATGCACAGCATTTTATGCTTTTGGCCTGCCTCACTATAATGCACAGCATTTTATGCTTCTGGCCTGCCTCACTATAATGCACAGCATTTTATGCTTTTGGCCAGCTCGCTGGAACCTTGCAGCTTTATGCTGTTTCATGGTTAGCACCCGTTTATTACCATATGCATTCAGGTATGCAGGCACCCAGGGAAGCTAAGGGTTCCTTGTAGCAGCCAATAATGTAATAACTGCAAATAGCGTAATATTTTTTCAATTCTTATTGTAATAAAAGTCAATGATGTAATAACTAAAAGTAATATCATAACATTTCAAAAACATTATAAATGTTTGAGCGTAATGTAATAAATGATTACATTATTGGTTGGCATTGCAGCCAATAATGTAATGACTACAATTAATGTATTAAAAAGTATTATGTTATTGGAAGCTATTACATTATTGGCCTCTATAGTCCTAATAAGGACTCGATTAGGTGATTATGTGAGGCTCGTACAGCAATATACCTGTGATCATTTCAAAGACATCAAACTCACCCTGCTGTCCATTACAGAGATCATTAATAATAGGGTTAGAAATTCGACACAAAATAATCTGCTTTCACACCTCACTAAACAATACCTGACATGTTTCTAACAATGCTGTAGTAATATATTACAATATTTTATACTACAATAGTTTGTAATCTTTCTCTTTACATAAAATGGTTGATGTGGCATCCGTTCTGTCAGAAACAGGAAGTTTCCAAAACCTCACCCCCACATTCTGTATGGGATATTTCTGGAACACCCAGAATACAGAGAGCCTCTGCAGTGTGCATTTGAGAAAACTAGTGAAAGGAGAGATGCAAAGCAGCACGTTCACTACCGTGGACACAAATGAGGGGGGCAGGTGACGGGGATGGCATAGGTACCAGGAAGGCTGCGGTGTCATTTCACTAGGAGGCCAAGCCTCTCGTGCCTCCCTGCAGCATCGGCATCCTGGTCGCTGTGGCCGTCGGCTTCCTCTTATGTATGGCTCTCAGCTGAGGCACGCTTCCTTCCAGCACTAGCTGATGATTTCCCTAAAAGGCTTCTCATGTAGCTTTTGTAATCCCTGCCACCAAGGAGGGAGCCGGCTGCCAGCGTCGGCTTTGTGACTCACCTCCATTGTTTTCTTGAATAATGTCACCTTTATCTTCTGAACTTTTTCCATAATACCTTCAAACTGCAAGAGGAGACAAAAAGTAAATATAGTAAAAGCTGCTAAGGTACTGTAATATTACCCGGATTCACATTGTCCTTATAAATTATTTAAATAATTAGAAGAAATAATTGGATTATTTAATAGACGTCAACATGCACAAAGGCCACAAACTCTGCTGGGGTCACTGGAGCAAACTCTATCCCATAATTCCACACAAGTATCAAGCGGCTTCTGACATAGTTGTATAATTACTCATAATAAGAGACGGATCCCCCGGGGAAACACCATGCATGTGACATTTCAAATCTCTGTCATATGACATGGAGGGAATCCTTCTGAAGAAGCAGATGGGAGTGAAACCCGGGACTGAAACCCGGGACTGAAACCCAGACTGCCCCACCTTCTTCCTCTGCTCCCGCTGTCGCTCTCGGAACTGCTCCAGCCTCTTCACTTCTTCCTTCAGCATTCCCGACAACTGGATGTGACAATTCCCGATTTTCTCAATGTCTGGGACAAAAAGGCAACAGCCACTAAAAACAAAGCAACACGTACCATGGGTGGCTTTCCCAAAACAACGAACGAACTGTGAATAACGAACAAGATAACGTAGTTCGTAGGAAAATAACGAGCGAGGTCCACGAGCCTTTCCCAAAAGCCTTCGTTATTTCAGAAATAACGAACGATCTCTAAGTAGTACGTTGTTGGCTCCGCCTCTCCGTAGACACCAGAATCTGGACCTGGGGTTAGGGTGTGTGCAGATTATTACTGATATGGGGGTAACCCACTAGCAACTCATGTGATGGAAAACAATGCCCGAGCTGTTTGCACGCTGACGCGCCCCAGCCTCACGGACATGTGAATATATGTGTAATGGAAGAGAAGAATGTACTGTACTTCTGTCTGACAAAAATAATCTCCACTACCTCCTCTACCCTTATGGTTAATACCCTTCATGACCACTGCCTTGATTCAATGCAAACCCACTGCATCTATAGCAGGGCTGCCCAACCCCGCTTCTGCAACTTAGCCGGCTCTAATACTGAGTTGCTACTGGAGGGCCTGTATCAGGTGTGTTAAATTAGGGCTGCAGCGAAGCTCTGTGGGGTGGTAGATTTCCAGGACCAGGGTTGGCCATCCCTGATCTATAGCTGTAAATGTCTATGGGCTGTTCTCCGAGAGCCATGGATTATTGATTAGGCCGATTTCAATGCTGAACAATACAGTGAACTCACAGCCCATGGAAAATGGCACATGAAGGTAGTATGCATCAGCACATGATACCACACTACTAAAACCAAGGGTTAGGGCCCTGAAATTGATATCTTATCACTGATAGATGGAATAAATGATGAACTGGTAGAAACAGTTGCTTAGCTTCAACGTCCAACTTACGGGCTTTGAGGTTTTCAAAGGAAGATCTCAAGGTCCTGTTGAAAAATAAAAATTAAAATAGATATATTAGTACACAGAGGTGTTAACTGTAAACAGTTTCATCTGGGTAATGTTTTACTTAGAGGAAGCTCTTTTTTGCAAAGTAGCCCGACCCTGTTGATGATGATGAAGTGGAGATTACAGAAACTGATTAACTGAAACCCATGTATAAAACCAGATCCAGAATATGTCAGCATTTCAACATGACTGTGAAATGTTAAACAGGGAATAGCCAGCTAGACCAAATCAGAATGAAAACAAGAAAAGCCCTGTTATGAACATAAATCCACATTTACACCACAAACTGTGATATTTGGTTCTGAATTAGAATTTACAGTTTGAAATGGATCTTACCTGATCTTTTTTATTAAACTGTGCCCCCCAACTTATGTCATCAGCACTGCCCCACTGTCCCCTGGTCAGAGGACCTGCCCCTCAAAAAGCATCTGCATGGCCCTGCCTTTACCAGTAAACTGTGATTCACAACGGCAGTAGATCGAAAACTTAAGTTAAGATGCTCACACCTAAGTGAAAATTGTGGTGAATGTGAACAGGAAGTGAGAGGGCAGTGCGAATATGTATGTACACTGGATATTCAGGCCTTGATGTCTTACTGCAGATAAAAAAAACACTTATTCAGATCCTGCTCTGCTAATATCTTAAACAAACAAAAAAAACGTATTGCCACCCTGCTCTGGGCACATCTTTAACACTCTCTAAATAATTTTCTCACCAACCAAGGGGCTTGGTGTCTTGGAACAGATGCTCAATCAAAATACCCAAAAAGAGAATAATGGATGAAAAAAATCGCACACTGAGCTGTAATTTTAATTCTGAAAAATGACAAGTGATTGCTTATATCTTTGCAGTATGTTTATTCAATCACAAAGGACCTGGGTAAAATGCTGCTATGTCGCTAATATTAAAAACATGCAAACATCAGGTTGCCTGGCAACCCGTGAACGTTATGTGGCTACTTCCTCATTTTTAGCATGCTGGATGGAAAATTAAATCACAGGAACTACAACAAGATTAAGATCACACATGAATTATCAATATCAATACGGCATAAAGTTACCAAGATCATAAATGAAACTGCTTACTATTGTCACAGGCAATGCACCACTGGGTAACACTTTACTAGAGGGAGCAGAAATAACGTAGTTACACTTTTATTTAATGTCTTAATTAGCCAGAAGTGTTAGTTACGTACTGAGCCCATGTTCCTTCGTCATTAATCAGTCCTGACGGTTCATGTATTTCATGCAGTTACTGTATTTGCTCACGAGTTGTACTTCTTGCAACTGAGTTACTAAGTTACTTGTGCCCCCCCTTAAGTAAAGTGTCACCACCAACTGAACCATGTATCTAAGGGTGACATGAACCACAGTGCAAAGGCCACCACAGTCACTGCCATGCAATGGTCCCAAAAAGTACATGTTTAGAAGAAAATCAGGCCTGTCTCTTAAAGTTTGTTGGCTTTCCATGGTTTGTTCAGGTTTAAGGGGAGGGTGACATTTCGGTGATCTGCCCCGTCTTTACTGACACGTAGAAGCACTGTCACCACCTCACTACTGTATGTTGCCTTGATGTTACAAAAGCCACAAACAAAATGGTTACAGCGAAGGAAAAAATATCAAGCCTGTGCATTTTGGTAACCGGCAAGGCTGAAAGTAGATGTAGAAGCTGATCGAGTAGATAGTATAAACCGTGTGCATATGTGGCATACGTGTATAACGATTATATTTATACATGGCATATGCGCACGTACGATTTTATGCATTCAACGTAGCCGTTAGTCAGAACAAAGCGTGATAGTACTGGGAGGTATTCTTTCAACAGAAAGTCGCGGACACACATACGCACATACACACACACACACACACACACACACACACACACACGCACACTCACGAACGCACACCATGCACTCATTCACTTCACTGTAAGCATGTTGCAAAAGATATGCACATGCTCTGCTGTAGCCCTGCTCAATGTGACGCACACAGGATGATTCACAGCACAGGTGTTGGGCACAGAGACACGGATTAAACACTAACTTATTTGTGGCATGTTTTGTCATTCTCTGATATCTCTCTATTTGAATAAGGAGTTTGCATTTCCTGCGAACTCGTTAACAGCACGTCAACAGAGGTACTGCCTTGAGATTTGGTCCACACACACACACACACACACACACACACAATGCTATTGTAATAATGTAGCTGTGTAGGGCTGACGCAACTGAATGTTTTTTCCAAGCGTGCATGCATGAAAAAATAAAAATAACACCTCATAAAATTTAAAGGGACAGGCACACAACTGAGAAGTAAAAGAAGCCCACCCTATCTCAGTTTGTCCGCCAGCCTTCCGCGAGATTGTCACCAGGTCCTTTCCATATTTCTCCTCTGCCTGTGCCCTGTGTAGGAGATGCACACAGTTGGATGGAGCATTTGGTCAAGCTCGACAGGTATTTTTTATATCCAAAAAAGCACTGGAAGCAGGTAGTGTAGCGACTAAGGGACAAGACTTTAGGTATTTAATAACCTATCAGGAAAAAACAGAACTGTATACATGGAAACATGCAGTAATTCAGTGTAGCAGGAGTCAAATGGAGCTCAGTTAGGGCCGTTTGAGTTGGGTGGGGTTAGTGATATGTTCATGCGGGTTACAACTCTCTGCCTGTGTCTGGAAGATTGTTGGTTCAAATCCCGACCACAACCATACCATTGCTGAGCCCTGAGCAAAGTCCTTAACCCCTAAAACGCAGCACCAGAGACAAAAATGGCTGAGCCCATGCTTTACTCTCACCCGGATATGAATGTTTCGCAGGAGAGAAAGACGGTAAATGTGATGACTTAAGAATTCCTTTGTACTTGTACGATGGAAAATAAAGTATCATCACCAGTGAACAAGTGGTGAGAAGAAAGGAAGGTCTGATGTGCTCACTCATGCACAGGATGTAACTAGAAACTCTAAGCCCTCTGACACAATGGTGCTCGCAGGGGCTTTTTGGCTGGGCATAGGGAGCCCCCTTATAGAGTGCTGGGCCCCCTGAATCTGCCAGGGTCCCTCTGACACCCCGGCTGGTGCATTTAATTGGGATCTGAATGTCATGCAGAGGAATGGAGTATCTGGGGCAGGCCCTGCAGTGCCCCAACCCTGCTGGCTGTGAATGCTACACCCAGAATCCTGAACCACTTTATGGTTGTTGTTCATTTATGCAGTGACTTATGAACAAGGTGAGCAAGTGGAATGCACTGTGACCATCTACTGAATAAGTGGTGATAGAAGATAGATGGATGGATGGATGGATCTTTGGCCACAGCTCTTCCTGGATGACCTTTCTCCTTGTTCACCTTAATTTCACTTTTTACTTTTACCTTTACTTTCAGCAGGTACTACACCGGCACCGGCATGGACATATTGAGAAGCAAGGTAGGAGGTTCTGTGGTGGAGTTACCAAATTAGAGCCCCAGTAAATCGTGCCCTTGAGAATAACGGAAAGGATGTAGTAACCGCTGGGACTTACCTCATCTTCAGAAGTTCCTCCATGTCTTTGCAGACTCGCCTGCCATCACACGTCCGCTGGATCACAACCTCGTAGCCAATATTACTGGTGAAATCCTCTGCCTAAAACGGCACGAGTAACTTTAATTAAACTACTTATAACAACATTGAACTTTATTGTAAGAATTCAATTTGGTAAAATATTATTAATACTCTTTTAATTTCTCGTGGGGCTTTGTTTGGCCTGTATTCCCAGGAAGGATCTGGGTAGCATTGTGATAATAATAAATCCTAACATCCCTCAAACTGTCATAATTCACAGTTATTTAGTATCTACCCTAGGGTCTTAACAGGTCTCCATGAATAACAATCTCTGAAATGGAATGGAATATAACTTCTCCAAATCAACAAGGAAAGGACATTCTTTTTCTATCTGTTAATTTGGTTACTTATGCTCACAATGAAAATGTAACCAAAACATCTTTTCTGTGTTTTTACTATTTATAATTAATGCAATATCTATTAATAAGTACTTGAAGGAGAGAGATGTGATGTTACAGAGGTTGTATTTACTTTGTTATGTCAATAGAAGATGAATGCAGCCAGCTGAAATGCGTCTATACGATGCTTGATTTTAAGACAGCTGCTAATTCTAACTCGGATCTCCTGCCCATACCAGCTGGTAGGGCCTGGGTGAGGCCACCACACCCAGATGTGCAGTGGAGAGGTAAGTCCATTACTACCACCCTTAAGAAATCAAAAGTAACAAGAAAACCAATCCATCCATCCATTAAATAGAATAGACTGATGTATAGCACATTGATAAGTATTACAGTAACTCCAGCACAGATAAAATAGGTATCATTGCTAATTTACGATAAAAAATACCCTCACAAAAACTCTCCAGCCGTAGTCCCATATTAAAGTTATCTAAACAGCTGTATTTTGATGAAATCATAATCATAATGATGATGATCATCATTTTCAACTGATTTTTCCTATGTGACACTAGTATTGAACGCTATTTTTTAGTTTTTAATATAAATATGCTACGTGTTTCTGTTTTGCTAGCCCACGTGTTCCCTCACTAGACCGGTGCACTGGTGGTTTGGCGTGACTGTTCGAAAAACAACCAGAAGTGAGACAAATAAACATTTCAAAATCAGGAATATTTCATGCACTGATACTGCAGAACAGCAGTGTATGTTACTATGTCCCACACATTTCTGACACTGTCAACCTGCTGCCAGTTCAAATTATGCATGCAAATATATTCTCCTCGCCTATTCTAGGTATCATTTGCTTTAGAGCCGCAGTTAAAAAGTGCCTTATTAAAATATCTGAACTAATTCTAGATCTAACAGGAGACAAGCGCGCAGCTCTGAGCAGTTCGAAAAGGGGAATCCAGCATCTTACCCAAAACGCATCCTTAAAGCGCAACTCTTCCATTTTTCCAGTTCTGCCGCAAAACCATAAATTACTTAAATCCGACGGTAGTCCAACGGAAGAACCGGTGAGTGGGGAAACAATATCTAAATAAATAAATAGATAAATGCAACTTTAAAAGCGACGTTTTACGACGTTGCTGGCAGCGTGCAGCCTTGACTCGGATCAGGAAGATATGTGAAATGATGTCACCGAGTACAGGCGGCTGCCCGTAACACTGCTATACTTACTGGCGGCTCGATTTGAATACCAGATGCATGTACACAGATTCTGAGATACGATTGTTTGGTGGCAAGAGTGAACTAGACATGTTGCCTTTGGCACATAGGTGAACACCATAGATAGTAAACAGCAGACCAGTGCAGTGCTGAATACAAGCTCATTTACTACTTGCGAGATATATAGGGGCTGGATAATGAAACTGAAGCACTAGCCAGAATAATGGTGGCCAGTCTTCACTGAGTGCACATTTCATCAGTAAAAGCAGAGTGTGAAGGTTTAATTAGCAGAGCAATAGTATAGCTGCACAACCCAAACAACACAGGGATGGGAGATGTATCAGAGCTCAAAAGAGGACTAATTGTTGGTGCGTGTCTCTCTGGTGCATCTGTGCCCAGGAAAACAAGTCTTTGTAGTGTATTGAGAGCCACTGAATCCAGGGTATTGTCGGCATGCCACCACGAAGGATGGACCACATCCAACAGGAGTAACTGTGGGTCCAAGAGGAAGCTGTCTGAAAGGGATGTCCGGGTACTAACTTGGATTGAATCTAAAAAGCATAAAACAACTTACTGCAGAATTAAATGTGCACCTTGACTTTACGTTTTCTACCAAAACTCATGAGCTCCACAGGGTCAATATTCATGATAGGGTTTCTGTAGCTAAATAAGATAAGATAAGATAAGATAAGATAATCCTTTATTAGTCCCACAAGTGGGAAATTTGCTTCATTACGGCAGTACAGATAAGAGCAGCAGAGACAATAACAGTAACAATAAGACAAGAACAATAACAGAGGCAAAAACAATAGATTAATAAAGTTACACAGTAAAGTTGGATAAAAAGTAAACTTTACAATATATAAATAGACATTTGTGTGTGTAAAGAAATATTTATCTATATAAACCTTTGTATATATGATTATGAATTGCACATGTTGTACACAGAAAGAGAGTAAAAATATTGCACCTAAGGGAGATATTGCACCTATTGTGATAATTGCACATAAGAGGGAACTTCCATGAGTTAGTTTGTGATGTTTGGATGTGTGTGTGTGTGTGTGTGTGTGTGTGTGTGTGGTCAGCTGCAAGATGTTGGTTGTACAGTCTGACAGCAGCTGAAAGGAAGGACCTTCTGAATCTCTCCTTCCCACACCGTGGGTGCAGCAGCCGGTCACTGAAGGAGTTGTTGGTTTCAATGGTGACAGCAGGGGACGTCTTGGGCTGTGGACAATGTGAAACATGCATTGGTCTCTGATGAGTCCACCTTCATTGTCTTTCCCACATCTAGGAGAGTTACAGCGTGCAGAAGCCCTAAAGATCTTTACTACCTGGATTGTTGCGTACCCAGAGTGCAGCATGAGAGTGGATCAGTGCTAGTTTGAGCTGCAATATCATGGCATTCCCAAAGCTCACTACCTGTTCTAGACGGGCTCATCACTCCCAAGGACCACCAAACCATGGAGGACCATGTTCACCCAGTGGTCCAAACATTGTACCCTGAAGGTGGTGCTGTGTATCAGGATGATAATGCACCAATACACACAGCAAGACTGATGACAGAGTGGTTTGATGAAGCTGAACATCTCCAATGGCCAAAATGAAGTTGAACATCTCCAATGGCCAAAGTGAAGCTGAACATCTCCAATGGCCAAA